>CM055896.1:68074731-68300731 GCA_029582155.1 Panopea generosa | reverse complement strand
CAATGGAATAATATTAGAATAATTACGTCAATGTCACGCCATTTGAACTAGACACACGCAGGTGGCAAAATACGACTATTATATATGTACAGGTGTACATGTTCATGACCTCATGTACATGTTAATATGGTATCATAAAGTTTATGTTTTATATATTATTTCAGCACATCACCGAGGACAACATAAAAGGTAAGTGTTAATACTGAAGTTTAGTTTAGTTTGAGTTTTCGTGCAATTTACTGATACTTTAATATATGCAATAGACACTAATTCATCATACAAATGGTCTGTATAACGATTAATTTATTTGACATGCTGCGTCAATCAAATTAGGTTTCTCTCATTCTCTTTTTAATGCTCGAATACATGCATTTGATAAATAACGATATCATGTACTAGATATGATCCAGGTAGTGACGATTTATGCTAAATATTACAATTACAATTATACCATCACAGCATTGATCTAGGTGTAGAACATCTGTCTCGAATGCTCAGCATTAGGACGACAGTTCTTGATCTGGTCGGCTTGGTGTCAGTATTATGTGACTGGATTGGGTATCATACTATGTGCCTGCGGCATAATACTCTAGTGTTACAGCGTTGAGAACAAGTCTCAATGCCGTCGTGATATGGCTGAAAAAATTGTTAAAAATGACGCTTAACAACAACAACAACAACAGAAACAACAATTAGCCTAGTTCGTTATTGAACTAAAAGTGTATAACAGGTTGTGCCCTTCAATGTAAAGCATTAATAGTGAGTGACACCATCGGTGAAAGAGTGATCACTCTTTGACCGACAAATAGATCCTTTCACTTTTTTTTAGAATGATTTATCAACAATACATGCATTGTCCGGTTTTAATTGGTAAAATGAGCATGAAAATGTATAGCAACACTGTTTCTGAAAATTAAGTCTTTGTCTTACTTAGTATGTTAAGTGAAAAAAACAAAATTTTGCGAAATAATTTTAATTTGCAACCCATTTAAATAAAGCTTGTGAACAACATTTAAAGCAATACATAAAATCGCATCGAGTGATATGGGGTAGAAAAGAGAACAGCATTTTCACCAGCATTGCTAAGCGAAATACTGACAATAGATTCGCCAATGCATTAACAGTAATGTTAAGTGTTTCTGAGAAGTTTGATCTAATTAGTACGACAACGCGTCGGGAAAGTGCCAGGACAATAGATACGACTGCCACATGGACAAATGTCATAGATGGATGCGGGAAAAGTTTAGATTCGACCTGCATGCATAAATCACAACATAACTATCTTACTTTCCCTCCTCTCTCTCATTCTCTCTCTCTGTCTTACCAAAAATGAAAGCAAATATTATATGTTCATGATCAATTAAACGAGTTTGCAATTTTATTTACAGAGGTATTTAGTGCGTTTGAAGTTGATAAAACCGGCACATTGGACATTAAAGATTTGCGCCCGGCACTCTTCCTGCTCAAGATAGATTTTACAAAAAACGATTTAGAAAACACATACCAAATATACGGTAAGTGACACTACTACAGCACATATGAGACATGTGTTATATATTAATTACCAATTTCATTTGTAGACTTTATCTTATTAAACGAGTGAACCATATTTGAATTATTTTAATACAAATGTCCTTAATGTATTTTTATTTTAACGGTTAAATAATAATTCCATACAACCATATTGTAGATAATCCTAATACGCTGAATGAAGAAGAGTTTACGACGTATGTCACTGATAGAATACTGTCTGAAGGAATAGATTTCAAACAGAGATGTAGAGACTCATTTAACCAGTTTGACGAAGAGGGTAACGGTAAATGTAAATTACAACTCAAACGTCATGTAACTGCTGTATTGGCCTACAGCCAGCATATGTTTGTGATAGATACATCATTGTATGCATTTTGCTTGCTTTCATATTTTACATCACCCTGTTTTGGTTTTGCCATAATCATATTTTAAAACATCTTCTGGTAGATGGATTAAGTGGTATACTTGATATCTATTTTTAAACAACACACTAATGTCGTAATAGACAAATACTAAAGCACACCAGTATGTTTCTTTTAAAAGAGTCCAAAGGAGTGGCCATGAAGCTAGCTCAAGAACAACTGTAACGCAGCGACACATTGTATTATTATACTATGGCCTCACTTTTCCCAAAGCATGCGTCATATGTTACTATGGCATGGTTGCATTGATACCACTAATATTCAAGCCCGTATTTTACGCATTGACTTCACAACATAACACAAACGGGAAAAAAAGTATTCATTCACAAATAATCATTACATTCTATTGCCTCAGGCAAGCGCTTCAAACTATTCTCGTTGATATATGTAAACATTGTAATACATCGTTTATGCTAAATAATGACTAAATCTTTTTGTTGTAGTTTAAATTTCAGTCAGACTTATAAAGTATCGCTTATGATAGACAGCAAAACTCATATTTTAATGAAACTGTCTCTTAGTATGACAGCGACATGATGAATACAGAAAAAAATAAGATTTCCTGATATCTTTTTAATTTGGACATTATTATTATATACAAATGTACACAGGTTTTGTTGTGCAGTTTAAGGCTTTACTGTAAATTGATAATTCATTATTTATTTAAATAATCGTTTTTTTATTGTTTGGATTTTATTCTCACTGAAATTATGTTGTATATGTATTATGACATTTCTAATTTCAAATAATCCATATTACAGGATGCTTAAGCAGAGAACAGATTATAACAATTCTGACCCAGAGAGGATCAGACCAACTGGACGAGGAACAAGTAAACGAATTTTTGGCAGAGCTGGTTAAAAACGAAGATGGGTGTTATCAAATCAGCGGTAAGAAAGAGATGTTACTAAAAAAAAGGATATGTCACGTTATTGTGGTACTGGTATCGAATGAAATAGATGAAAATTGTGACAATGCATTTTATTTAATTTCTGACGATACATTACCCAGTAAACTTGAATAAATACTCCACTGACTTGTTCCCTCTTTAATGCGAAATTAAATCATCACTATTTATACTCTATAAAAGACCAACGGGTTAGAATAGGAACGGATTAGTGGTTTGGCTACAATTAGTATGGAGCGGGAGATTTAAAAATGCGGACAATGTTAGTTATACTAAATGACGTGTGTAGCCAATATAAGTCGACATAGATAGTTTAATGTAGATATATAAGTATTACATCACTCTTCACATTCCCCATAGGCTCCATTGTAACAAATAATATTCAAAATCATAATAGAAAGCAAATTTTGCAACATAAATTCTTCACTGGTTCAAGATCTGAAATTTAAAGACAATAAGTATACATTGAAAAAGTTTTTTTTAATTCAATGGTTTTGTGACACCTAGTATCTGAAATATTGTATCAGCATCAAATATTCAGTGGTGATTTTCAAAATACGGACCATTTAACACATGATAGGAAAAAAAATGCTGAAATACAAAGCCCTGAAACAATGGAGAAAGGGAGAACTAAGTTCTTCCTCCTTCAGTATTCAAAGGAGATAATAGTGGTGTGAGTCATATAGATAGATAGAAAAATACATAATACAGCTAGCTTGGTCCGAACACTATTTCATCATCTATAGGTATTACATATAAATTATCACAAAACTGGTATAAAATTCGACAAGAAAAAACTACTCAAGAGATTGACAAGTCGTGGTATTCCAACGGAAAAATACTTATAAAATGTAAGGCCATATCGAAGATAGAACGAGTGAAATACAAAGACTGCAGCGTATGGTTTGAACTAACATGGCCATTAGTCTAATTTCGAAGTCCCAGTGCATGTAAACCAACAATATTAATACAGTAATAACACAATAATCTAGATAACACACTTAAACAAGCTATATCAGTTGAACATTAATAGTGATAATCGCACAAACTGTAATATTTATTTACATTATTTAAACGTAGTACACCGTGTTCTTAAGTAATTAAATAAAAATGTAGTTAATTGCAAGCATTATAGTTACACTTTCAAAACGCAGCTTAAACTAATAAATTAAAATCTGTCAATACGCAAAACAAAAACAAAAGATATAAGCGACATCTGAAGAAAAAAATGACGAAACATTAGTATGATGTGGATGGAAATTCATTAACATCAAAATTACAGTTTACCAACGACCATTTCTGAGAATATTCTTAGACTTGAGCTTGAAAAGCCAAATTTCAACCAAAGATATTTATTTTACCATGAACAAAGAATACTTGTGGAAAAGCGTTTGACTCTACATTATGTGTACCTATATGCTTCCAAATTTTGGCCTCTAAAATGGTCTCTAAACATGTGGGGTTTTTTTTCCAAAATTTATTCCTGAGTTGAAGTGGAAGACTATTCTTAAGAATGGGTGGTGATTACCATCACAGCAGATATATCTGAAGTTTAATAACTTTATTTTACATTTTCCAATGTTTTTTTTTCTGTATAACATCATTTACATGTATATAATTCAAAAACCCCTTCTTCATCTTCTCTCTTATTAAATTCATAATAATAGTATTTGAATTTATCATATTGTATGTGTACTGATAGGCCATTCGGTCTTGTGTATTATTGAATAAAACTTATATTCAAATTCATGAAAAACAATAAATTCCAATTTGAAAATTAATATTAACACAAAACTGGAATTAAAAAACAACACAAGGAACCACAACAACAATGCAAGTATCTGATATCTGGTTACGAGTACTACAATAAACATATATATAACATTTGTACACATTTTATATAGTGCTAAAGCAATTCTACTGGACTACAATATGACCGAGACTTATTATTCACAACTGTGGTATTGAAGTGATTTGGGTAAACTGTATTAACGCACATGACTGTATATATTTGAGAAAGTCTGAAAGGTTTTTGTATTCAGATTCTTTCTTAAAGACCCAACATCCGATCAGACTATCGGATGTAAATTAGTTACTCTTCAGGGCGTGTTTTATCAACTGGGAGTGTATAATATGGTGTAACAACAGAACAGCGATAAAAGCAGACAGCAAAATGTTTGTAAAACAACGATGAAGGTTTACATCGTAACTGATACAGGAATGTTGACTCTGGGGTCAATATCACATCCCACTTTAGCATAAGGGACTACAGGGTCTTTAATTACTTATTATCAGGTAATTACTGTTTTATCAACAATATTAAATGATGTGATAATGTTGTTGATTGATATCAAAGTAATTATGTATATGAACATATGTGCCCAATAATTTTAAACCACAATTCAAGCATTACAATCAGTCTAACAGATATGCCCAGAATCCCTATATTCAACTTGGTATAGCCCATTATGAATCATTTATTACGATTTGGAGAGATTAAAATACATAGATATGTTACATGTTATGTGCTGATATTTTTGTCACTTTTAGTGACGGAAAATAAGAACTTGCAATTATATTCATACTTGGATATTAAATTAATACTGGGATGTTATTGATAAAAAAGTAAGTATCAACACTTTGTTGAATATATTAGGAATTATACTTGAACTAATGTTGATGTGATTAAAAATTGCAAAAGGTGTCTTTCTCAACACAATACCTCAAATCATACAAAGTTGAGTGATAGAGACTGGGCTAATAATAAACTTTAATTAATGTTGGTGTTTTATCATGCATGTGTATGAATTGTAAATTATAAAGTGTGCTGATTATGAACAATGTCAAGGCCACGCCTATTAAAAACAAAATAAAAAGTGAAAACATCATTAAAAATTGGTTCGTGTTATAACAATGTAATAGACGGAGGGAGATACATACTTCAACTTCATTAAAGCAGAAATCACGATTAATAAATCAGTTGTAATTAAGAACTAACTGGTAATTTTAAGTCACTTTCAAAAGCTATCATTTGACAAAAGCCGTTTATATATATATATATTCGTGATATTATATATAATACACATGTAAAATGATTCATTCATGTGGCACCATAATTTTTTTTTAATAAAGGAGAGGAACAATTGTATAATTCAATTAAATATGGTGATATACAACTGTTGGTGATTAAAAAAAGGATAATAGAAGGAATCATTTATAAGTTTGGTAAGTCTTGCATGATTTGTAGTTTGTATTTAACTATTATATCTTAAATACAGCCATGTGAGCTACAGAATGCCAGTTTGTTTACAAACATTGGTCACATGACAAATATTGACCCGTTTGCTCCTCCCACAAAATTCAAATTTCTCTGTATCTGATAGTCTGTTGAAAGCAATAAGTAATAAATTATTGCAGATTTTATTCTGAAATTTTCAGGAACTGTGAGTAATATTAAGATTATGTTGTAGACAAATTTCAAATTTTTCAATCCATGAATTTATTTTAGATTTGAAAATTACTCTCCCAGATCTGAATGTGTTTTGAAAAACAAGGGAAAACACTTCCACCGCCATTACCTCCCTTTAATACCCAGGTTGGGTCTTTAAGTCATCCACAGGTGATAACACCGGATGACTTATACAACACTTCTTCCCTATCTCTATCAATTAACAAGATCTAGTACCTCATACGTTTTCTCCATATTTATTTTCAGAACTTGTAGACATGCTGTATGATAACCCAGAAGGTGACGTCTACTAATACCATGCCTTTTTCAATGACAGATAAATGTTGTGTTAAATGTAATATTAATAGGACACATGAATCATATATTGTTTCATTTTAATCATTTTAATTTGTAATCGGCAGCATCAAAGCTGTTATAAATGTGTGACAAATGTGAATACCTAATACAGAAGTATACCGTTTGATTAATTATATGCATGTATGTGTAACACAGCATTAATTTTATCCAGTATTTGAATTAGTACATGCTTATTACTCAAAGAGATATCCAAATAAAGAGAATTTATATTTTCTTGTTTGTTTGATACTTAATTATTTCCCAATATTTCATTACAAAAGTAGGGCCTTTAAGATGTTTGTTATTAATTCAGAGCAACAACACATTGATATAGGAAGCCTTTATATTTTCTTAAACAGTGTATCCCACTATCCTGATAAAATATTATTTATGCGTCTATAAGTGTGGTTATCAGTATCAACATTAAACTCCATTTGTCCTAGTAACACCCTACATAATATATCTGATCATCACGTTTCGTACCACGCTTCCTTTGTAAAGTATGCAGCAACAATTCGCAATAATTTATTGTTTATTTTAAAGTTGACATCAACATTGTACTGGTTAGTTGGATACATTGCGGTCGAGTCACCTGGTCAATCACAATAATACTTAATAATTTTACTACAACTACACAGCTACATATTAATATGTACAAAATATTGTTTTTGTAATTACTGATCAAAATAATTCCAAAGTAACATTTCTTGTTTAAATATGTTATATAAAACGTATACAACTGACCTGTCGCGTGCTATCAATCAAACAAGACGATAATCCAATCAGCAATCGATATTATTTGCTATTCGGCCATTTTCATTAAATAAGCGAACCGTCTCTAAGTTTTCGCGTCAGGTCAATTACAAGTAAATCTTTGAAAACAACCCTTGGTATCGGGTTGTCCCTATTTCGCCTAAGTTCATACTTCAACCAGAGGTGTCTGATCGTCGGGTTCTGGTTTGCTGAAAGCTTCTAAACGATTTCCCATTGACTCCCATTGTCACCCCCTCAGGTATGCGTGTAACTTCCGATGGACACGAACGAGAAGATTCTCTATATGGATGGCCTCTGTTCAATGGAGGTTGTCTTGTCGATATTGCCTCGTTACATGCCTGTGCCACGCCTTTAATCAGTATAGCCCCACCTTCATGTAAATATAACTTTGGCCAAACGAGGAACTCTATGTAAGGTCCACGTCTTGTGTAACCTGTTGGTGTCATATTTGGCAGGTACATCTGTACTCAGAAATAGTAGTGGATCCTGGACAGCCATCAGCCAACAGAGCTCTATGCATTCATCCACATACTTCTTCACGTACTGCGTCTGTAACTTAAGTAGCGGTATTCTTTGACGCAGCAACTGCAAATAACATAAGCACCAGTCAAAAGGGTATCTCTGCTATATTGTTACGAGCAGGGTCAGTGACTTTACTTCGAATGTATCCTATAAAATAGTACCTTAAATTACTGTGCTAGTTTCGAGATTTCCAAATGTGTATATAACATACGATAATATTAATGAAACTGTAATCAGTATATAGTTCCACATAATTTGAATAGTGTACTCAAAAAATATTTTGCGGATAATGCTAAATCTATTTAATATTAGCTATTCATCAAGGGTTTGAAATATATATAGTGATTCCCGAATGATTGAATGACATCATGGACATCTGCAATTATTCATCAATCAGACAATTAATCCAACATTATATCATGTTTATGTTATTTTTGTAGATAGTGTTGCATTGCAAAGCTATGTATTTTGTAGTTCATTTAAAAAGGGTTTATATTAAGTGACAATGTTATGTTGGTTTAGAAAACTTGACTTAAAAGAACTGTTAAAAAACAATTGCTAACGGTAGAACAGCTACTGAAAAGATGACAGAGTTGAACACAACATCTTTATAGCGATTATAAATCAACAGCGCTGAGTCACTTCCAACAGATTCGTTTCTTTAGTGTTTGTTTATCTTAACAATAATAAAAATGTCACCTACATAAATTGGACATTAACGGACATTGATTTGATCAAGCTTGTGGTGTGTGTCATTTTTTTTTAATTTAATTATACTATTTACGTTTTATTCATAACTATGTATTGCAATCCTTCTATATGTACGGCACTGTCGCTATGGCTTCGATTTGCTAAACACTTTTATTTGATTCTTTAATGTATTTGGTATATTAACGTCTGTTCGTGATATGGCAGCTGTACTCTAAAATAAATTTTATGCAATCATATGAATTGTTTTTTACAATTATATATAATGTTCATTTCATAAGGATAGCATTAACGAACGGATCATTGAATACACAAGAAAATCCATGTAAGGAAAATTAGGTTTTATTTAAGGACTTGTAAGGAAAATTCTGGATAACACTTTGTGAGGTAATACATTATGCTTGTTCATGTCCATGAATTCCGGACTGCTTTTTCGTCACATTATACTAGACTATTATTGTTGTTTTTTTAAATTAAGCAAACAAAATTTGTGCTTTTAATATTAGGTTTATACTATATTTTCCAAGTTCTAGGTAGAGTTTTTGTTTTTCATATTTGAAAGTGTATCATATAGGTCAAACCACTGAGCACATTGTTTCATTGTTTAGTGTCTTAAATCATGTTGAATACGAGCATGCATGTTAACTAATGGCAAATGCAACGCGAAACTTTTCATACAAGCAAAACAAAAATGAGCGTTGTGCAATGTTTTCCATTGAAAAAGGAAATGTAATTGTTGATATAGTTCACTCAGACCGATTGCAGTGAAGTTGTAAAGGTTACCAACTATCACCAACGTGGAGTCAATTAAAAATAAATTATGGTATAATTGTAGAAGGTGACATACTTTTTAAACAGTTTTGATATCATGTCAGTAATAAATCTAAATATCTAACTGATGGATTCCAGAGAAAACTAAGTTAGGGCTATAGAGGAAAATCCCGTCCTTCTATTAAGGTGAATGTATAAACTAAAATAAGTATAATACATTTCTATAACGAATATTCTGACCATAACCAACACTATAAATTAATACACAGGAAAAATATGCTTTAAATTTGTTAACAAAACAACATTGTAATCAAATCCCATAAGTCTTTGTTTCTTTGTTTTTTGATATTATATTAAGATCAAAATGTATTAAATATATGTATATACTTAAATATGTACGGTTTGTTGAGGGAGGGCCATTTGTACCAATGGATTTAAAAATATAGAGAATCTCACATTAATGTTGATTTAAAAAACATTAAATAAGCAAAAATACATTATGTCAAACATAATACCAATTTGCCAATAATAAGCGTCTCGTTTTTGTTTTTTTTTATTTAAAATTTGTTTTAAACATTTTCCCCAATAACTCATGCCTATATGTATATATAATCACTGACCAGGTTCTATATTTAAACATGCAAACTACAAGGGGGAACCTACGTTACGCGCACTTGCTAAAGGTAATACGTTTACAGTGTCGGAACGTCTATTCAACAGTTGGTAAGTGCTTTTTCGCTTCTATTTTGGGTTATTGTACAGATTATACAATTTCCACCGACTTTTTCAGTAAGAGATGATTCTATTTCAGCAATATATATACTAAAGCGACCTACGTATTATATATTACGCATACATTTAAATTAAAATTATGCGAGGAAGGTGGTGTATTTAATTTAAATTACTGATATGAATAGTGCAAAGTGATCCGTTGTGAACCAGTTCAATTGAATAAGTATCAACTTGTTGTACATATCTAGATGATAATTAACACGAGTTCCGGGTTAAAACGCTCATATGATACTGTTTACACTGACAGTAAAAATAGGAAACCCTTTTCACTTTTGTTTAATATATTGAATTTTTACGTGTACTTCCAATGTACGGAATGTTATGAGCCTGCCCAGCCTTGTAGATACATCTTAGAATTAAAGATTCATGACTACTCACATGCTATATAAAGGACAGATTTATAAACCCGTTGGATCATATAGACATATTGAATTAGCATATATGTTTAATTTCATGAAGGGAGATTATTTTAATTTACAACACCGAATTTACGTCAATTATAATGTTATTATTATGTTTGTAAGTGTGATGTAAGCTTGTGTATGAACTACCATTGATGACCCTAATCATGTACTGCTATCAACTGTTTTATGTAAGTTATAATGTTATTATAAAGTTTGTAAGAGAGATGTAAGCCTATGGATGAACTACCATTGATGACCCTTATCATGAACTGCTAATAACTGTATGTGTAAGTTATAAAGTTATTATAATGTTTGTAAGTGTGATGTAAGCCTACGGATGAACTACCATTGATGACCCTAATCATGTACTACTATCAACTGTATGTATAAGTTATAATGTTATTATAATGTGTGTAAGTGTGATGTAAGCCTATGGATGAACTACCATTGATGACCCTAATCATATACAGCTAACAACTGTATGTGTAAGTTATAATGTTATTATAATGTTTGTAAGTGTGATGTAAGCCTATTGATGAGCTAACATAGATGACCCTAATGATGTACTACTAACAACTGTATGTGTAAGTTATAATGTTATTATAATGTTTGTAAGTGTGATGTAAGCCTATGGATGAACTACCATGGATGACCTTAATCATGTACTGCTAACAACTGTATGTATAAGTTATAATGTTATTATTATGTTTGTTAGTGTGATGTAAGCTTATGTATGAACTAACATTGATGACTCTAATCATGTACTGCTATCAACTGTATGTGTAAGTTATAATGTTATTATTATGTTTGTAAGTGTGATGTTAGCCTATGTATGAACTACCATGAATGACTCTAATCATGTACTGCTATCAAATGTATTTGTAAGTTATAATGTTATTATAATGTTTGTTAGTGTATTGTAAGATTGTGTATGAACTACCATTGATGACTCTAATCATTAACTGCTAACAACTGTATGTGCAAGTTATAATGTTATAATTATGTTTGTAAGTGTGATGTAAGCCTATGTATGAACTACCATTGATGACTCTAATCTTGTACTGCTAACAACTGTATGTGTAAGTTATAATGTTATTATAATTTTTGTTAGTGTGATGTAAGCCTATTGATGAAATACCATTGATTACTCTGATTATGTACTGTTAACAACTGTATGTGTAAGCTATAATGTTATTATAATGTTTGTTAGTGTGATGCAAGATTGTGTATGAACTACCATTGATGACTCTAATCATGTACTGTTTACAACTGTATGAGTAATTTATAATGTTCTTATTATGTTTGTTAGTGTGATGTAAGCCTATGTATGAACTACCATTGGTGACCATAATCAAGTACTGCTACAAGTATATGTATAAGTTATTATGTTATTATTATGTTTGTAAGTGGGATGTAAGCTTATAGATGAAATACAATTGATGACTCTAATCATGTACTGCTAACAACTGTATGTTTCAGTTATAATGGTATTATTATGTGTGTTAGTGTGATGTAAGCCTTTGAATGAACTACCATTGATAACTCTCATCAAGTACTGCTAACAACTCTATGTGTAAGTTATATTATTATAATGTTTGTTAGTGTGATGTAAGCCTACATATGAACTACCATTGATGACCTTAATCATGTACAGTTAACAACTGTATGTGTAAGTTATAATGTTATTTTTGTGTTTGCTAGTGTGATGTAAGCCTATGTGTGAACTACCATTGATAACTCTAATCATGTACTGTTTACAACAGTACGTGTAAGTTATAATGTGATTACAATGTTTGTTAGTGTGATGTAAGCCTGTGTATGAACTACCGTTGATGATGCTAATCATGTACATCTATCAACTGTTAATGTATGTTATCATGTTTTTATTATGTTTGTTAATGTGATGTAAGCCTTTGTATGGACTACTAATCATGTACTGCTGACAACTGTATGCGAAAGTTATAATGTAATTATTATGTTTGTTAGTGTGATGTAAGCATATGTATGAACTACCATTGATGACTCTAATCATGAACTCCTAACAAATGTATGTGTAAGTTATAATGTTATTATTATGTTTGTAAGTGTGATGTAAGCCTATGTATGAACTACCATTGATGACTCTAATTATTAACTGCTAACAAATGTGTGTGTACGTTATAATGTTATTATTATGTTTGTTAGTGTGATGTAAGCCTATGTATGAGCTACTATTGATGACCTTAATCATGTACTGCTATCAACTGTATGTGTAAGTTATAATATTATTGTTATGTTTGTTAGTGTGGTGTTAGCTTTTGTATGAACTACCATTGATTACTCTAATCATGAACTGCTAACAAATGTATGTGTAATTTATAATGTTATTATTATGTTTGTAAGTGTGATGTAAGCCTTTGTATGAGCTACTTTTGATTACCTTAATCATGTACTGCTATCAACTGTATGTGTAAGTTACAATGTTATTATTATGTTTTTTAGTGTGATGTAAGCTTGTGTATGAACTATCATTGATGACCTTAATCATGTACTGCTAGCAACTGTATGTTTAAGTTATAATGTTATTATAATGTTTGTAAGTGTGATGTAAGCCTATGTATGAGCTACCATTGGTGACTCTAATCATGTACTGTGTTCAACTGTATGTGTAAGTTATAATGTTGTTGTTATTATGTTTGTTAGTGTGACGTAAGCTTTTGTATTAACTACCATTGATGACCTTAATCATGTACTGCTATCAATTGTATGTGTAAGTTATAATGTTATTATTATGTTTGTTAGTATGATGTAAGCATATGTATGAACTACCATTGATGACCTTATTCATGTACTACTGACAACTGTTTGTGTAAGTTGTAATGTTGTTATTATGTGTGTTAGTGTGATGTAGTCTTGTGTATGAACTGCCAGTGATGACTCTAATCATGTACTGCTATCAACTGTATATGTAACGTATTGGTCTACGGCATATATTGGCCAATGGGATAGTCTAGCAGACAACTAGTCTTCGAGGTGCACACCTTTGTTGTCAGTTTATGAATAAATCACTAAGAAATCTCTCTCGGTATTAAAAACGGGTGATTTAATTCTAACGAAATTCCCTTATGATGGCTCTACTCTTATTCAACATTCACACTGTGACGTCGTCAATAGATCTTATTTGAAAACTCATTTTCCTACCAAAATAACTTCCTAGATACTTGCTAAAACAAAACCTAGACTGGACAACTGTCTCTTTAAAGGTTTGACCTGTACTACTGTGACCAATTAGAATACACTGTCAAGTAACAATCTGTGTAGCAACCTTTAGTGTAACAAAACCCTTAGTGTAACAATGGTTGTACTAAGGGTTGACACCGCAACCATAATGTAAAAAAAATATTTTGTTACACTAAGTGGCGATATATGACACATTGTTGCAATATGTAACAAAATATCGGAAATGATGTTTTCTATAATATCCATGCATATTATGGCAAATTACACCATTTATACAATTTATCTGTTTAATACTGATACGTTTTGTTTATGCAAACGCATTGGAACGTTGGGGTGTGGTGTGGTGTGGTGTGGTGTGGTGTGGTGGGGGTGATGAGGGTGGGATAGTTCTACCTTGTCCGTCCGTTGTACCGTCCGTCCGTTCGTCTGTCCTTCCGTTATATCTATCCACGTTTCTTCACCAAATCACATCCACATAAATTTCGTTTAGTTACACTACGGATAACCTTAAGTGTACCAAAAAAACTTTGTCAGAGATGTTGGATGTTTTCCTTAACCTTTGGTAAATATTTGTTATTTAAATATGAAGTTGAAAAAACAAAGTTAAAAGGAGATCCATAATATTATATTAGATTTCTGGTTATTTACGGGGTTTTAACAAGAGATGATAAGAGTCTACTTACCTTCCAACTTTGTTTCTTTTTTCAAGCATTAAGTGATAATATTATGAATAAAGTTCGATGACAACAAAATGTCCAAGATAAAAACACAGTTATTTTTGTATTATATTGCGGCGTCAGAATACCTTTGAAATAATCCTTTTCAAATGATGGTGATACAATGAAGCATAATCATAACTCAAGATACAACTGTTACTAAGATAGACTTATTTTATTTGTAGTATCAATGATCTTAATATAACACTAAAATCCACCAGCATTTTTTTCTTCTATATTTTGATATCATTTATATGAAGTTTGTGTGTAAATTCGAAAATGAAGCATTTTGGAAGTGGTATAAAGCAGAACAGACGAACGGTCGGACGTTCTCATTAATGGGTATTCAAGTGGCTTCTATGCGCCTGGCATAAATTAGCCACATAAAAGTTTTTAGTTTTTAGAAACAGCCACTTATTTTTTCAACTGTTTTCCAAACGTCCAAAAAGATGACTATCGTAGTCCTAAACCCTAAACACTTAGGTACCCGTTCGTGTGTGCGGATGGACAAACATGGGTAACACCATATACCCCAATTTCATAGCAGGGATGTATACATTTCTAGTTAAAAAAAAGTGTTACACTTAGTGAACCCGTTTTATAATCAAATGTCAATACATGTACAAAACATGTGCTTACACTAAGGGTCGCAAACATAACCCTTAGTGTAACAAAATCAATTTATGTTATGTTTCAAATGGTCTTATACATACTATCATACACTTGTTCAACTTTTTAAAATGACAAATCAAGGTTATCTCTTTGGAAAAAAATATTTATTCTGCTTAAAGCTCCCCTTACCACCTAAAATTCGTTGTAAGAAAAAGATGCCAAACGTTGAAAGAAAATATCGAAAATAGTCTTATACAAACTAGCATTCACTTGTACAACTTTTTGAAATGACAAAATAATGTTATTTATTTTGCAAAAAATATTTATTCCGCCTGAAGTTGCCCATAACACCTTTATTTCGTGGTGAGAAAATGATGTTAAATAAAAAAAAAATATCGAAAAAAATTAACACGTTCTGATTCAAATTGACCCTTTTCTGAAAAGGTCAAAACTATTGATATTTGTAACTTCTGTTCTTGCGATGTTCATTGAGTATCATTTAAATGATCGGCATGGTCGTTTTATATTAATACAATAAGAAGTTCAAGCCAGCATGCCTATTTGTAGAGTATATGCTTTCAATCTGGCTGAATTCAGTCATTTACATTACATGTGGTTATAGGTTTCACTTAATATTTTTGCTGGATAATTAATTGAACTTGTATCATTTAAAAGTAAAATGGGCATTATCAAATAAAAGTTAATCCTGATGAAGTGATTGGCTGAATTCAGTCAAACTTTAGTTGCGTGTACACGAATTACAAATGCTGCATGTAAAATCGATATTTGCCATTCCAGCTCTTCACTGGCTGAATTCAGCCAAACTTTACATTTAGAAGTCAGTTTGCAAACCTGCTTTTGAAGGAAACCATTTTGCTTGCTGGCCGAATTCAGTCAGTATTGGGCATCTCACAATACAACATGAAAACTACGGAACGTCTTTTATACATTTCATATTGTTCTTCTGTAAAACTACTTGGCTGAATTCAGTCAGTAGGATCAAATTTGGTTATCAGACAATTTTGTTAGCGCTCTTTAAGTTTTATGAACGTTTAATATTTAAAATGAAATATGAACAAATGATATACTAGAACAAAATTTTATAATCCATCTTTTTATTTTTTGATAATGTATTTTGCCAGTTTTAATAAGATCCTTAGCCTGTAATATGCTAATATACATTATACAAAAATTCAATGTCGCCAAATTTGGCTCTAATGAAATATAGCTGTTTGGTTTAAATGCAAATAAAATAGTATATAATAAATATAAGCTGTACTAATGGGAAGTGATTATTTAATCCAAATATGAAACGAGAATGTGAAATCTATAAAAACAAACATCAGAATAAAAAAAGGTTTTATGGTTAAATCTCTGTAGGCTTATGATACGTTCGAATCACTTAACAAGGCCAAATCATGATTTAAACAAACTATTAGGTGATCATATTTATGTTTATCCTTCATATTAATATACAGAAAACGCACGCACGCACACACGCACGCACGCACGCACGCACGCACACACATGTATATACAGTATTATGGTTTAAAACATCTCTAGTTTTAGAGATGCTTTTTACTTTTAAATGATTGACACCCAAAACCATTTCAATATTATCATGGGATCAGACTACACAACTGTACTACCTATCGAGTAGTTATATCCTGTCATTTGTAGTTTCTGAGAAAGATATTTTAAAACACTTCTCTAAATAATTATGCCTAAGTAAATATTTGGTACCATGTGGCTGGGGTGGTCATTACAGCTCAAAGGTGGGATTAAGTTAAATCTAAGATTCATTATTAATGACTATAATACCTTTCGTATATAGTATGATGACCTATGCAAGTTTAAAGCTAATTGTCTTAGACATGGATGTGAAATGTAAATAGCTTTAATGCAGTTTTTAGATTAACAAAAAATATAACCATAAAATTCATGATAAAACTACACAAATGGACACTTTCAAAACAAATGAATCACAAGTGGGATATAAAATAAAACTTTTTAAGAATTATATTTTTATGACAAACTGAAGTATGTATACTGTAGTTTACAAACATTTGAACATTTACAAATAAATTGACAAACACATTTTTAATGAAAACCTTATTGTAACATTTTTGTTTGTATTTTGTAAAATATGATATACCATGTTATTCCCTGAACATTTTCAAAAAACCTGAGGGCAAGCTCTTTTGAGCCATCTTAGGAGGATTTTGATCACATGCTTAAGTATTATGTGGATGACTTAATTATTTATAAGAATAATACAAATATAATAGTACTTTATATCAAACATATAAAATTTATTTTAAACATATTTTATTGTTTAGAATATGTCATTACATGAAATAGCAAAAGGGTTTTGGCCGCAAGTTATCCAACATTAAAAGTGGCCCATTCAAACAACAAATTATTTACATAGAATATCCAGATGGTAAGAACACAATCATATTTATAAAGGTAAATGGAAGGTAAATGGAAGAAAATGAAATAGCGGGCATTGTTTAAATATACGCATCCAATGCTGATTGCAAATGGGGGGGGGGGTTGTTAAATATAAAAATACATGTAGTTTCATCATATGAAAAATGCTAGAACTCAATTATTTAGAAAAAAAATTATACCATTCATTTTCATGATAAACAATATTGCGGAACATATACTTAATTCTCAATATATAACATCATTTAAACGCCAACTTATACATCATGTGTTAACGCACCAAAATACCATGTTTTCATTTAACAAGTTATTTTGAAGTATCTATTATTCATGCTCGTCTAATAAATAGTTACAGTATGATATATTTGTCTACAAATTAAAATTATATTCAATATATATATATAATATGAGCATTAAAAAGAGGACGCTGAACAGTATTTCATGCATTGTCCGTAATTTTCGTGCTACATGCCACCTTCTTTCTTTAGGTGTTATATAGGAGTGATAATAAAACATGTAAGCAGATGACCGATAATCCAAGGATCAATCTTATTGCATTACTTTGAATTTGTATCATTAGTGGAAGAGAAGAAATTGTTTCCCTCTGTTGAAAATAACACATACAATACATATATAAAGAAAATAACCCTTGTTCCCTGCCTGCCATGTTTTTAAACGGATCAAGTTGATTTTAGCTATTTGGGTAGAGGGTCTCGTACTGATGAACATTTGTACAAAATTATTTGAAATCTGACCACCGGTTATTTATTACATGAAAAACTATATCATATTCATGAAACACATAGTGACTTTCAAAAAGTGCAACATTTGTGACATAAGTTGAAATATTTAAAATGAACAATTCAATTGCAAAACAATTTTAAATGTCAAACTGAGTTTGATGACATATTTGAGAACAACCTTAGCTACTATTTTCTGGTATTAATCAAACATATTTATTTCGTTTCTTGTTCTTAGAGTTAAAACAATTTGCTTCAACAGAAGTCGATGGCGATATGATACTTTCTCTGCTTCCACATCTTTTTCCTGAATATACCTGAAATAACAACAAAAAAAAAATATTTCACGATTTTAATAATACTGACCTATGCATAAATTTTACTTATATATCCTATTAAATTTTACAATTATTTTATTTTCGATATATTTCTGCTTTTACATTAGATTAACATGTTAACTACAAGCAGTACTAAATAACAAAACACATCATGATATATTTCAAATCAAGCTTATTTTGCATATTATTATGTATATATTATAATATAATTTAAATTAAGAATAAAAGAGTCATACTAAACTAAATAAGATATCTCGCAGATTTGAAAAATGAAATTATCAAATGGACATACATTTAGGACAAGGACAACATGATACCTTTTTAATTAAATAAAATACTGGCATAGTTGTAAAATTTAGCACAAGTGGTGGCTATTTGGATGGATAATGTCTGGTACAAAATACCATTGTTTTCCTTAAAAACATGTTTTAAACTTGCTTTTATTTCCAGCATTTGAATTAGACCTGACCCGTTGAGTCACATAAATGATTTAGCATATAATGATCTCAATTATAGCCAACTCATTCAAAATATTCCAGGCATCATCGAAAATCTATATTTAAATTCATACTACCGAACGCAGTGGTAATATCTATGGAGTATGTGATCCGGGTTCAAATCCCGTGACATACATTATGGTTTATTTTTGGTTGATTTTCCGAACCACACTATTTTCCCCACAGAGATCCACAAATATTTTTAATTGTTATAATGTTAGTACTGAATGCTTTGAGCATTGTTAGAATCACTTTTTATTGAATGTGTCATTTATACAGACAAACTAGTCAATAGCAGTATTATTCTCGCTAAACTATATATGAATATATGTAAAATTGCGTACAACCATTTTCAACTCTGTCTCCTATCATAATATTATCAATTCATTAAAAAAGCGTTTGCATCTAATGGAAGATATTTAAAATGGAATATAAAACTCATCGACGAAATCCTTTTTTAAATGAACACAAACAAACTGCACAATTTCATTGCATGTACTGAATGAAACAACACGTTCGCTGTCGTCTCTTTGATGACTGTGACGTCACCGTGCGTCGGCTAACATCAAAGAGATATTGTACGGGCGAAACGTACATGATTTCAAGTCCTTGAAAGTGACATGTTTATGTCGTTTCTTTTTGAAAATTGAAGCATGTTTTTGGATTGCGAAGTTAGTAATATGGAGGAAATATATTAAATTAATGGATAAAATATATCAACGGTATGTACTCTGTGAACAACTATTTTTTCCAAACGTTATGGTTAACGCAAATAATTCCAGTCTGACATCAAAATAAAAATCGGTCCTGGTCACTTTCCTAATTAATGTCATTAATTTCATAATCAAAGTCACTGTTAAAAAGCTCAAACAAACAAGTAATACTGTGCATTTTTATAAAATATTTTAAAGACGCAAGCCATTTTTGGTCCGAAGTCTCAGCTTTGACCACTTTGAAAAAATAAACGTCACGAGCAAACAATTTAACACATTACGGCAAGCAAAACCGTTTTAATGAACCGATATGGGTCGCAAATCACACACCGAAGGCCTGTTACGTAGCGATAGACTCTTCCGAAAAACTCCAGGGGCGGATCAAGGATTTCAGTTTAGAGGGAGCGCGCATGTGCGTATCCAGGAATTGATGTTAGGGTTCGGGGGTATAGGGCGGCAAATTATACTTTAGTGAATGTATATACAATTATAACTTAATTCTTTTGAATAAAGATAAACATAATAACACGTAAACCTTGAATTTTTTTTATAAACTTTTTTATTTACAAAAAAAAAATATCGCTTGGCAGGCTCGAACGTTTAACCTCTAGATTGACAGGCGCACGCCTTACCTATTACGCTACTGCACCACTTAGATTTGTATTAGACACCAATCATAGCACATAACTATCTTGTTAGGAGCAGGCCGATGGCATATTGTTTTTCTGGCTAAATCTTTTTTTTAATATAACGTTGAATGAAAATAGATGAAAGTTTAACATAGATTTCAGTGTTGTATTGATTATTTGTTTGTCTCAGTTTGTCTACCAGTTTAGTTGTTTCTGTCTCGGTGCTTTTGAAAGTTTGGTCTACACAGTGTTGATATTTTAATTGTATACATGTTTTAGCAGACTGGTCTATTTAAAATCATTTACACATGTCATGACATGCAAATAAACATACATTTTCTTCTGCGTTTGACTTTCTGCAGATGATGATATACATGTAAAAAAAAGCTATTCAGCTTTTTTTTTTAATTTTTGCTCGCGTTGATGGTGCCGCCATAACAAACTTTTTCGCGTAAAATTACCAGAATTGATATAGATCTAACGACAAGGAAAAAAACTTAAAAAAAAACAACCAAACACTGGGCGACAGTAGAATATACTCAAGCATCATGCTAGAAGTAGTTTGTACATATTTTAGGTACATCAAATACGTGCTTAATTTGTTTATACACAAATCGTTAAGATGGTTATTTGAGTTCAGGGTGAATGTGTAGAAGAAAAACCTATGCTTGCCAAAATTTAGGTGGTGCGTGCTCCCCCCGCTATGAATCCACCCTTGAACTCCCTTACATATCTGTAATGGCTTAGTCAAAATTGACCTCCTTTTGCACAGCGGTTGACAAAACAATAGAATGTTATTTCCACAAGGCATATTTCACAGCTTAGTAAAGCATGATAGGGGTAATTTATACGTCCGATAGAAAATATCTGGACAGATTTTTTATTCAATTTTGAAACGAAACCCGGTTTTGAACGGTAGAAATCGGTCCAAAAACCGTAAAACCGGTGATTTTAGAAGCCCTGGGCCCGGTTTCTCAAAAATACTTCAGTCTGTTATTTTACTTAAACTCAAATAGTGTGCTCAATTTTAGTATAAAATTGAGCACACTATCGAATTTAAGTAAAATAAGAGACTTAAGTATTTTTGTGAAACCGGGGCCTGGTACTGATGTATTAAATACTTTTACATATTTCCATTGTTGATTGATACATTTGTAAGTATGTATGCCTAGTGTGTAGATATTTACAGCTATGTATTATCAAAGTAAGAAGGGCGGAGTTCACTTTATCGAAAACCGGTATGGTTGGCCGTTCAGCATATTTAAAACAGAAGGTTGGCTAAACTACTGGTCTGCTTGCTCTTATCTCTACATGGGGTTTGGATTGATAGCTGTGGGAACTATTGATGTATGAGAGATAAGATGACTGGTCCCTTGGGGCCGGTCACTATTTATAATACTGGTAATCAACATTATAATGCAAACTTATACTTCTGTTCTCATTGGTCAAATTGAGTTAGAAGTGGCTACATGACGGAGTGTATTTTGCAAATGGATACACAATGATTTCTAAATTAACAAAATGTTTCTTACATTAATAATGAAAATTTGCCTTTTTTAATGTATACTCGGCACAATGCACACACTCCTATAATAAAAACTGGCAATATCTTTATTTAAATTTAAAAAGGTTTTCAAAGAATATTTTTTTTTATTTATAAACTTTAAATCAACATGACATACACTCATGTATTCATCAACAGTTTTGCTCATTTTCAATCAAATAAATTAGGTATGAATTTTAAATTTAAAAAGACATCGTCACTATTTAAGCGAATACAGAAAATCAGTGGGAAAGGCCATTTTTCGTTGCTGCTGACGTTTATACTGTTACTCCGGTCTTTAATGAGGTGTTTAATTAAGATCTAATGGGGGTTGTAAATGAATAAAATAGCCGTATAGATTAAGTACCATTGCCCAGCATGTGGTGATTACTGGTATCATGCTCGGTGATCAGATAAGAACTGCCATTTGAGTTGTGTATAAATCGGTTTTTGCTTCAAGTAAACTAAACATCATTCAATTTCTCGGATGGAAATTGTAGTTCGTAATCATTATTTTTGCAAATTATCTATAATAATTTCATCAAAATACATCATAACCAAACAAATAGTTTTGAAAAGCATAGCTGCTATATCTCATGTTGTTTTTCAGAGGTATGTGCGATTACTCAAGAAAAATAATATATCCCTGGTATATAGGGTTGCTAAAGTCTGCCCTCAAAACATAAGAATTTCTAGAATACTAGTTACATAATCTTGGTTAATTAGATTGAATAGATTTAGTGAATATTTTGCGTCATCTTTATGCCATCGAGGGCTAACAGACGATCAGTTAACCTAACCACTGTTTCCTTGGATAAACCAGTACTCGAGCACACCTCGTCTCCGCAATTAACTGATAACTTTCCCACTTGAAACAATGGTGAGAGACGAATGATAATGAGACACAATGTCGTATATCAATCATCACGGAGACTGTTGTCGGGCAGAGGATTCGAACTCACGACCCCTGGATTGATAGTCAGACGCGTAACCGACTGAGCTTATCAGGCCCGGCTGGTTAATTAGATACGTATAACCAAAATGTTTATTCTCAGTGGAATTGTTGGTAATATATATTATTATGAAAATGAAAGTATTAACCTTCTCATTCTTTATATATTACAACATAATTTATATATGTCTCGTAATTTTATTGCTACAGTTTAAAATTATTATTGGCTGACATCATTATAAATTATGTTCCGGAATAACTACTAATAATAATAATAATAATTATATATCTGTCTCACCGACTCAAAATCAAAAATATCTTAATATCTTGATCTATTAAGTAATCGAATCAGTGGATGTTAAACAATGCGTTCAGAACTCCATATAAATGAATCTGCGGACAATATGTTTGATGGAGTTACTGGTGTTAGTCCCATTATTATATATATATATGTAATATGTGTGTCTAACTTTGAATGAGATATAGTCATGCTCTGAACACAACTTAGTCATACTTTTTTTGTTAATTCTGTATGATGACAACGGTAACAACATTTCTCTTGTTGAAATTGCTATGATTATTATATCAAATTGAAATAGGTTTTTTGTTTTATGTTAATGTTCCAAACAGAGAGTGGATACCTTTTTGTCTTTTTCTGATGTACATTTTCGGTCAAACACATGTACTCCATCCATATACATTTTCCTTTTTCTTTTGTATGTTTTTTCAGACACCTTCATGACACCTCCATGCTTTACTGTCATATTACAAATTTAATAGTATTAATTATTCACCAAGTAGTAACTTTTTGTCAATTATGTATCCATTTTTACGTATAATCAATTTTAACATATTATAAATTTGTTTTATACATTGTAGTTTTGGTCCCATTGGATACAAGAGCTGTAAGTGAACAGCGTTAACTCGACTTTTCTAGTGTTGCCACAAAACAAAATTTAATACCAGAAGTATGTAACATATAAAAATATCAGCACTATAGTACTAACATGTATGTGAAATGGAGGTGAGGAAAATAACAGACGCAAAATTGAAACGGCGGAGTAAATCTAATTTAATAGAAAAACAAAAAAAGAAATATGATGGGGTAGAAAATAGGGTATAAGGCTCAGACAAGATTTTAAACATAGCAAAGTATCTTAACATAATAATATAGAGGGAGGCTCTTTGGTAGCTTCCAAAATTACAATCAGGCAGAGTATTTCATATTTAATGCAAAACAAAATAAAAAATGGGTAGGAAAGGTATGGTTGGGGTCTGAGTGCTCTTGGTAGGCAACACATTTGAAATTGGGCAGAGCATTTCTTTTATAAAAAGCAAAAGAAAATCAATAAAAATTGGTAGGGGAGGATATTTTATGTGATATTTAACAAAATTTAACATAGAGCTGTCGGAGGGACAGCGTGTTCGACTATTCGAATATTTGTCACAAAAGTACAAATTTGATTGAGACTAATGATAACTCCAAGCTTACACGATTTATCTTACTTACTAAATTGAGTAGAGCTTATAACTGCAATACTGTGAATGAAATTTCAATCCATCCAATACATGGAAAGACTGTTGAGTTTCAATTAAATACATTGCATGTTTGTTGTGATATGGACTTGATGGTACTTGCACGCAAAATTTTAACAATAATTTTTAAGTCAAATAAAGGCAATACTTTTGCATTATAACCACCCAAGAGTTATCTTAACTTAGTTATTGGAGTAGGTTTGATGACTGGGAAGTCTTGTATAAAAGTTCAAGTCAATACATGCAATGGTTATTGAGATAGGCACTTGCATGCATAACTTTAACCAATGTTTGACGCCGATGCCCGAGTGAGTAGAATAGCTCTCTTTATTCTCCGAATAGTAAAAAAAAAGGCTATTCGAATTATATTGTGACAAAGTACAAACTCAGATACTGATGGCTAATCCAGATAAAAAGAGTTATTTATGGAATTACATAGCTTAAACCTTCTATGAAGTTTCAGTCAAATACATGCAGTGGCTTCTGAGAGATATATTTTAACCAAATATTCTAGACACAAAAAAGGGCCATAATTAAGAAAATAATAGCACTAATTACCCCTGTTCATTAATGTAGTTTGATTTATACTGCAAAAACATTTTTAAAGTTACATCAAATACATGGAGTGTTTTATGAGATATGAAATTAGTTGTATTTGCACGCAACACTTTAACCAGAATTTCTATATTATAAGTCATACAAGGGCGGTAATTTGCATTATATAATGCAAATGCTTGATTACTGTGAAGTCTTGTGTGAAGATTAAGCCAATACATGCGATGGTAACTGATATACTGATATAGTCTCAGAATATCAGCACGCACTATCATGTCAAGTTCCATCCATATAACTTCTTCACACTTATGTACAATTATGAGACAATAAATGTGACATTTTTGCACTCAAATACGACATTGTCCTTGAATTTTGTAGCCTGATATGTTACATACTAGGGTCCTCCATGGCTGAGTGGTCTAAGGCACCGTCTAAAGATCACTTCCCTCTCACCGCTAGGGTCGTAGGTTCAAGTCCTGCTCACACCAAAACTTTATTTGAGAAATATTGCCAGTTACTTGCGGAAGGACGGTGGTTCTACTCAGTCTGAGGTCTTCTTCCACCAGTAAAACGAGATATGCCATATATAACATGAAATGTGTTGAAAAATGGCGTTAAAACCCATTCAAAAATATACTGCCTTAGAGCATAAGCATGTACAGTTATGCCAAGTTATATGCAAATAACTTCAAGCCCTACACATAAATGAACAATTTTAAAAACTTTTTAAAACGAAGATTGGAAGCTGACATCAGAGCCGATGCCGGTTGCGTACAGAAATTCATCTTTTTCTAGAATGTTCAAGCCGAAAGTAAGAAAAAATCACACCAATGATAACTATAAATGTAATTACTGCATATATCTCCAGTAGCATATACATTGAATGGATATGATTTTTAATCTCAAAATTATATCATCAAGACTGCCTCAATATAAATTGTGTGTACTGGTACTTCTGCCCATATGTACAAATACATATTCTAATATATTGCAATATCAAATGATTACTTACTTGCAAACAAGCTTTCCTTCGATGATTTGATTTCTACCATTAAATGTGTCTCTGAAAAGTAGCTTCAACATTTTCAAACATCCTTGGGCAAGTAAATTTTATTTCTGGCGCCATCTCAAAACACTATCTACAGTTAACGCTTCAGGAATACATCGTAACAACACTTTTCTTGAAGACACTTTCCAATTTTTTCAACATCAAGTGCAACATCTTTTCAGGAAACTGAAATTAAAATGTGTGATCGAATACCTACAGTGTTTCATTGACGTTTTCAAATTTGAAGTGTACATTGACTCCTGTTAAAGATATCTTAACAATATACAACAAAGTTATATCAAGATTGCATTAAAATATTTAAAATAATTTATCATATCATGAGTTCATGTATTTAATAGGTAAACAAATATACATGTTTATATAGTTTCTTTAAAAAAAGCGTTACACTAGTAAAATTCGTTGTTTGAAAAATCATTGTGGAATGTTTTGAATCAACTTAACCATTGTGAGCATTTAGTCTGCATAATATATAGTTTAAATTTAAAGAACATACGTTTAAGAAATAATTTTCGCAGTTTTGTTTATTTTTAACATTTAGATTTTCAAGAGTAAATAAATAAAATGTTAATTGAATATGTAGAAATTGATAACTGGATACTACCACATTCTACCTCATTCATCTAATGTCCTTGATCAAGGCAAGTTATAGGGGAATCTATCACATTCTACCATATTCAACTAATGCCCTAGATCAAGGCAAATTATAAGGGAATCTATCACTTTCTACCCCATCCATCTAATGTCCTTGATCAAGGCAAGTTATAAGGGAATCTATCACATTCTACCACATTCACCTAATGTCCTTTATCAAGGCAAGTTATAGGGGAATCTTCCACATTCTACCCCATTTATCTAATGTCCTTGAGCAGGATGAGCTGTAAGGGATTTTACCACATTCTACCCCATTCATCTAATGTCCTTGATCAAGGCAAGTTATCACCAAATCTATCACATTCTACCACTCTCACCTAATGTCCTTGATCAAGGCAAGTTATAAGGGAATCTATAACATTCTACCACATTCACCTCAAGCTTGGCAAATTATAATGGAATCAACCAAATTCTTCTACATTCGCCTTATGTCCTTGAGTAAAGCAAGTTATAAGGCAATCTTTCACATTATACGTTCACGCTATGTCCTTGAGCTAGGCAAGTTATAAGTGAATCTACCACATTATACACCATTCACCTCATGACCTTTAGCAAGGCATGTTATATGGGAATCTACCACATTCTACCAAATTCACCTAATGTCGTTGATTTAGGCAAGTTATAAGGGAATCTACCACATTCTACCACATTCACCTAATGTCCTTGATCAAGACAATTTATAACGGAATCTACCACATTCTACCACATTCACCTTATGTCCTTAATTAAGGCAAGTTATAAGGGAATCTATCACATTCTACTACATTCACCTTATGTCCTTGAGTTAGGCAAGTTATAACGGAATATTCACATTCTACCACATTCACCTAATGTCCTTGAGCAGAACGAGTTATAAGGGAATCTACCACATATTACCACATTCATATAATGTCCTTGAGCTAGGCAAGTTATCAGGGAATTTATCACATTCTACCATATTCAGCTTATGTCCTTGATCAAGGCAAGTTATAACAGAATCTGTCACATTCTACAACATTCACCTTATGTCATTGAGCTAGGCAAGTTACAAGGGAATTTATCACATTTTATCCCATTCATCTAATGTCCTTGAGCTAGGGAAGTTATAAAGGAATCTATCACATTCACCTAATGTCCTTGATTAAAGCAAGTTATAAGGGAATCGATCACATTCACCTAATGTCCTTGAGCTAGGCAAGTTATAAGGGAATCTATCACATTCTACCACAATCACCTAATGTCCTTGGTCAAGTCAAGTTATAAGGTAATCAATCACATTCTACCACGTTCACCTTATGTCTTTGAGCTAGGCAAGTTATAAGGGAATCTAAAAACATTTTACCACATTCACCTTATGTCCCTGAGTAAGGCGAATTTTATGGAAATCTACCACATTCTACCACATTCATCTAATGTCCTTGATCAACGCTAGTTATAAGGGAATCTATCACATTCTACCCCACTCATCTTATGTCCTTGATCAAGGCAAGTTATCAGTGAATCTATCACATTATAGCACATTCACCTTATGACCTTGATCAAGGCAAATTATAAGGGAATTTATCAAATTCTACTACATTCATCTAATGCATTTGAGCAAGGCCAGTTATAAAGGAATCTATCACATTCTACCACATTTATCTAATGTACTTGAGCTAGGCAAGTTATAAGGGAATCAATCATATTCTACCACATTCATCTAATACCCTTGAGAAAGGCAAGTTATAAGAGATCTATCACATTCTACCACATTCATGTAATGTCTATGAGCAAGACGAGTTTTAACGGAATCTACCACATTTTACCACATTCATATAATGTCCTTGAACAGGACGAATTATAAGAGAATCTACCACATTCTACTACATTCACCTAATATCCTTGATCAAGGCAAGTTATAAGGGAATATATCACATTTTACCACATTCACCTTATGTCCTTAAGGAAGGCAAGTTATAAAGAAATCTATCACATTCTACCACATTTATCTAATGTACTTGAGCTAGGCAAGTTATAAGGGAATCAACCACATTCTACCACATTCATCTAATGCCCTTCAGCAAGGCAAGTTATAAGGAAATCTATCACATTTTACCACATTCATCTAATGTCTTTGAGCAAGACGAGTTTTAACGGAATCTACCACATTCTACCACATTCATCTAATGTCCTTAAGCAGGACGAGTTATAAGAGAATCTACCACATTCTACCACATTCACCTAATGTCCTTGATCAAGGCAAGTTATAAGGGAATCTACCACATTCTACCCCATTCATCTAATGTCCTTGATTTAGGCAAGTTATCGGCGAATATAACACATTCTACCACATTCACCTAATGTCCATGATCCAGGCAAGTTATAAGATAATCTATCACATTCTAGCACATTCACCTGATGTCCATGAGCTAGGCAAGTTATAAGAGAATATATCAAATTCTACCACATTCATCTAATGTACTTGATCAAGGCCAGTTATAAGGGATTCTATCACATTCTACAACATTCACCTTATGTCCTTGAGCTAGGCAAGTTATAAGGGAATCTATCACATTCTACCACATGTATCTAATGTACTTGATCTAGGCAAGTTATAAGGGAATCTACCACATTCTACCACTTTCATCTAATGTCCTTGAGCAAGGCAAGTTATAAGGGAATCTATCACATTATACCACATTCACCTTATGTCCTTGTGCTAGGCCAGTTATATGAAAATACACCACATTATTACCCATTCACCGAATATCCTTGAGCAAGATGAGTTATATGGGAATCTTTCACATTCTAACACATTCACCTAATGTACTTGAGGCAAGTTAGAAGGGAATTGCAATATTGCTTATACAATTTAGAGTGAACTAATCTGTGAGATGGTGTCATACTGTGACTGTATGTACATGTATCAACTATTTATGCACGTTTAAAGGCAGTATGTAAAAATAAATGAGTGAAACATCCTAATAAAATATTGATTGATTGATTGAACATTTAGCGTCATTTTAACCCATCGAGGGCTAACCTTCAGTTAACCTAACCACTGTTTCCTGGGATTAACATGTACTCGAGCACATCCCATCTCCACAAGTAATTGATAACTTTCCCACTTTAATCAGTGGTGATAGACGAATGATAATGGGACACAATGTCGTATAGCAATCATCACGGAGACTGTTGCCGGGCGGGGGATTCGAACTGACGACCCCTGGATTAATAGTCAGACGCGTAACTGACTGAGCTAATCGGGCCCGGCTCCTAATAAAATAAATGTATTAATAAAAGTGTAATATTATATTGCAATAATATAAACTGATTTAAATAATGCACTCTAAATGGAGATATTTAATATATTAAATAGTCTGAACTAGATTTAACTGTAATTTAATTCTAAGATGTTCACAGAATGATGGAAAGGTACTTATAGACCAACATCATACAACCAATATATTAACTGCAAAAATGTTATTTAATACCCGTGTATAATTGTACAGTGTCACTGCCTGGGAATTCCCTGGTGTTTTATTTGGGGAATATAACTAAATTTTTAATATAAAGAGAGGAAATAATTTTAGACATTGTTCGGTCGAAATCAGTTTCTAACTGCCCTGCACTCAGATTTACCAGCATAGCATGTATCAACAATAGCAACCTTTAGCACAGCATGCTGTCAACGCTTTCTCTCCCTGGATACTGTCCAGAACTGACCAACTGACTCCACAGAACATTAGCATTGTACAAAGATAACAAAACCTGATTAACTGACACCTCTTTAACATACATACAAGTGCCATAGTACAAAAATAACATGTTTTGTCAATATACAACATCCACTACGAAATAAACACACACACTAACACACACATTTTTCTTTCACTGTTAGAATAATATTATACACTAAAATGAAACACTCATACATTATGTTCATACAAAAAATGCAGAAAACAACAAAATTAAATCAAGTGACATATTTTCTTGTTCTAATACATAGATAATCGTGTTTTTTTTTTTAAAAAAAAATGACCAATAATAGAATTGAATACATATTTTTGTCTCATGGTCACATTAACGAACATGAAAAATTAATAAAGAAACAATTTGAAATTTATTTATTTTCGTTACATAAACAAATGTAAACTGTAAAATCTTTTAATCATACGTAATTTGAAAATTGTATTTGATACTTTACAAAATATCACCCTGTTCTACAACTTAAGATCAGAATAAATCATATTGTAAATAAGCAAACAAAGTCTATAGAAACAATTATAACTAATGATATTATGTTCACAGTAGACTTGATGTAAAAAAAAACATTGGAAAACTTTTCTAAGAAATCAAGTAATATAAGCAAATTAATACACCTTCATGTGCATAGTTATAAATGAAATAACATATACGGTACTTAACGTTTAATTTACTAAGGTGTTTCATCATAAATCACAGCACATTAACATCATATCATCTGAGCTGATAGGAGTTCTGGTGAGTTCAAAGATGTATTACACATTTATGAATACAATCGGTTTAATATGTATGAGTGAAAATGAGGTATAGTTTGTTCTGCCAGATTTCAATGTGTTTGAACTTAATAAATAATGAGGTGAGTTCCCAGAAAACGTTTTCGGCTGGTTTCCAACAAAACTGTACATAAAGAACTTATACTATTATCAGTACGTTGTTATCCCAAAACATGCTTTGTTTTTGGGAATCCACCAACACGGTTAACCATCATACCCAATATGTCTGGTACATTACACTTCCTGGTTGGCTGTCTAAGTGCAGGATACATGATTTCTTACCTAATGTCGGCTACTACAGATTTTTAATAACATAATTGCAAAAAAAAAATATTTTACAAACGCATCAAACTGGCAAACGGTATGGATATGAACGTAATAAAGAGAGAAACAATCGCAACATTAACATGATATAGCTATATAGATATATGGATATTTACTTATAAAGAGAGAGAAAACCTCAATATTAACATGATATATATATATATATATATATATAATACCTGGCTATATAAATACATGATTTCAAACATTAGGTCAAGCCAGAGGCTAAAACTAGCAGGGCTTTTTCATTATATCAAAAGAATTGTACTGCTTTAAAAAGTAAAATTAAATCTGATTGGTTAAGTAAGGTATCCGCACCTCGCAATCAAGCACTAGCTAAAACTAAAAGTTGATGAAGTAAAGATATATATATATATAGTAAAGGTAAAGTTTAATATGATATATAATAGGTGAGAGAAAACAAAATGCCAGCTACCATACATTTTTAGCGATGTTATTGTATAATTATTCTTATTTATAGTTATATCATTCATTTCAGAAAATTGAAACTTATATCCTTACTGTCTGTGTTTTTGAAGAGAAGATTAAACAAAACAGAAACTATCACTTTTTTTGCATTATTCGCACAGTGTTGCAGAGTTAATTTTGACTTTATTAAGATTCTATCTTACTTAACCAAATAATTTCCCATTAAAAAGTTCGACATTATTACGCATGCCAATTTAAATCAAAATAATCATTTTTTACTTAATTCCTGTACTTTCTGCGAATAAATAAACATAATCACCAGGGTTGCATTTCACTAAAACATTTTGATAAAAATCAGTCGTAAAACGTAAAGTAAGAAATATTCATAATATTGTGCCTAGTCATCCTCATGAATTTAATATTGTATTTTCAGAAAACATATCATTTTCTTAATTATTCAACCCCGTAGATGGGTTTAATATCTAAAATGTTATGAACAATATACTTTACTTTTAAAACCTATTTTTATCGTAAGTTTATTCGTGAAATGCAACAAATGTGATTTGTTCAAATGGTGTTTGTTTGCATTTACACATTCCACAATGCACTGTTGTGCTTTGAAAAATATTACTTTTGAATTCTGACCAAATTATGTTTCACTATGTTTATAAACATAATATATCATAATGTGTATGTTTAATGAAATTAATCAAAATTAGTGGACTTTTGTGAACTTAACATACACTTTGAATAAATAAAAACATGTGTGTTGAATAACTTGTGGTAGAATATACGAACTGATTAGTAACACAAACGACAAATGCAATTATATCCCTATAGCTGATATTACAGTATCAACAACACCATATTTCGTAATTATTTGATTGAACCCTGAAGCAACTGATAATGTATCCTGTTTTGCTAACGGAGCTGTTAATATATCAACCATTATCAATACATAGCTATATTTTCATTGTGTAATAGGTAATGGCCAATACAAGTCTACTTGCTCACCCTGAAAGATGAGGTTGGGGTTCAATAGCCATTTATACATGTACTTAATTTTGAATTATGTCTAGTTTGTTATCACTTCTGATATTGTAGACATGATCTAACCCAATCCGATTTTAACAATTGTATGGTGTTTAGCGTCGCTTTCAAAAAATATTCAGTCATATCGCAACGGTGTCTACTTGTGACAGTATTCTAAGCGCTGTCACACTGGAGTATCATGCCGCAGACACATGGTATGATACCCCACCCAGTCACATTATACTCACACCGGGCCGATCAGACCTAGAACTCTCCTCTAAATGCTGAGCGTCAAGCCAATTTTAACAAATCAACTCTCTAAAAAAGGTTATACTCTTTTAACCCTTTTTAAATCAATATGAAATCATGGATGGCCCGTAATAATGAGTATAGTTATATGATGCTTATAATCACCATCTTACCAATGTATCTGGAAATATTTGCTGGTTTTGAGGTAGCAATTTGGTTCTGATACGCTTTAATAGAACAGAAGTTCATCAACTAAAATGTAATGATTAACCCCTTATAAAACTCATCTTGCCTTCTAATGAATTTTAGGCAAAACACTGTCAGATAAATAACCAATCATGCTTTACAATTCGAGATTTTGCACTGTGAATACCCAGTTTTGAAATAAGCTTTGAAAATAATTCATTTCTTCTATTGGATCCTCAGTAAAACTAGACTGATCAATTGAGCTTTAATGAGCAAATAATATATCGGTTTTAACAGAGCAATTATCTTTTTTGGAAAGTACCATTTACACTTTGGTTGCTCTGTGTGAGTGAATTATGATCTCTGCGATACGTAAACGCTGTTTTCTAATTATTTTTAAGAACAGCTGGTTTCCTAGTCATATTTACACTGGTGGTCTTCGATAAAACATCTATCTTAGTATCTCAGTCGTCTAATCATGTATAATGTTGATTATACTATGAAAAAAGGTGATTATTTTTAAAATATGTAACCAATTTCATAAAAAATTGAATCAGGTGATTTATTTGTTACAACCATTGAAATTCTAGCCAAAAAAAACTGAGCGCATAGGCCTAATTTGGAAATCATTTGTCTTTGGCCTATTTATATCAATATCGTTATGGCAATACGGACTTAGTGAATATATAATTAAACCATTAAGGCATTTTGAATAAAAGTCTTTTGTTTTGTCAATTCTTACATTTTGAAAAATCCTGATACACTTCCGTTTAACAGTGTTATGTTAAAAATGTAGTGTATTATGGTATATTTTTTGAAATAGGAGTGTAAATGAATAAAAGTGCAAATAGAATACTTTTTCACATATTTTTTATTTAATATGCAAAAATTGATATTTTAATTCATGTGTGTGTGTTTGTGTGGATGAAAATCCTACAAACTAATTGTTTAATGCAGTACCAGCGGTATAGAATATTATAAATTTCTTTATGGATGAAAAATTGTTACACACTGAATGTTAAATATATACGTTGTTGTTAATCGGGTTAGCTGTTAGTTGTTGATTTCACTTTCATTGTTAAACAAGTTCTTACAACTTGGATAAATCACGCTCGAATTCGTCCGTAACAGAATCAGTTCTAAGCACATGTAAAGAGAGTGTCTTCGTTAACGACACTACACATACATGTAGCCTGTGAGCGGGATCGAACCTATGACCCTCCGATCAGGGTTTGAAGTTCTTCCACTGCACCACACGCTCCACAAAAATATGGAAAATATATCATATTAATTTCAAAAGAATATATTGATAAATAAGTGTTGTGAATTTCAAATACAATAATGAAGTACACAGTTTTACAAACCTACCATGGAAGTTTGAGTTGACATATAACTGACATCTTGAATATTGTTGTTTTACTTTAGACATGCAATAATTAATGTGATTACCAGTAGTGGGGGGCGGGCATAATAATCCAACTGTATGATTCAGAAAAAGTTCAAAGGTTAGTACAATTAGTTAAGTATATAATGTTATGTTTTAGCTCGATTACGATGAAAGCTCTGAGCTTATATGAACCGCTTTCCAGTCCACTTCATGGGTAGCACCAGTACTGAATGTTGTTTTATGAGAGGCGTCGGGTCGAGCTGGGGATCGAACCCACAACTTCTGGCGTGAGCGGCCAACACTATATCAATTAGACTACCACCCCGCTGATGCAATTAATACACTTGCATCAGTCCAATTATTAGACTGATAAACAATAAAATATGGAATATACAATTCATAACAACTGTGGCAAGTGTAAACATTTGTCTTTCTTGAAACATAAAATATACCCGATTATTTATATGTTCTTTTGCCTTAAATACAAAAAGATGTGTTATGCTGTGCATACAGAAATGTATATGATAGAGAAACCTTAATAGTATAACTGATGTAAAGATACTCAATCCAGCCAATTAAATGAACTATGCTGATAGCAAATAGGATGTTCAAGCATTCAGTGGCGGAAGGGAGTAAATGTTAGGTAGCCAATGAGGCCTCCAAACATATTATATAATGAAACGGTGAAATGAAGGTCAGCACATTCAATGAGTCAGTGCATAAATAGTATCCACAGAATAATAGAAAGTGAAACAACAATATGGCAGATAATGTTATAGAATATTTGCTAATGGCAGCCTCTTCAAATGTATTAAACATTTTACATTGTAGGGGAATATCATATTGATATTAATAGTATTCAGGAGCCAAGTGGGGAATATATTTACGGTGAGAGTTTGCGAAGAATGTTCTTGTAGTTGATGGAACCCATCTTCTTCAGGCTATAAGGTGAACAAAGGAAATAGCTTGAAGCTATGTTGTTAACAGTGTCCTTTGTCATATTTACACACAATTGACAAAAGACGAAGCTTTAATGCTTGGCGCAAACAACAATATGCACAATAAAAATATTAATGTCATGACTGAAGGTATGCCTATTTAGATGGATATTGATTGAGCCTACCAACGAAAACCAGCTTATTGCGATATCAAACAATGATCGGACACGGCTGTATACCATTTTTGGGGTAAAAACAGTAAGTAATAATATACATACATTATTTTAACATATTTATCCTAGATTTAATAAAACATAATACTTTTTCAACATCACTATAAGCATAGCCAGTATAGTGTGCAAACTATTTTTTTTTAATTTTTGAAAACTTTTACCAACTATATGAAATCAATAAAATTTAAATTTTATAAAATATCTGTACTCTTTGTTACATGTATTTTAATAGATAGTATTTTCACTATACATAATTTATTTATAGTTCCCCATGAAAATTATGCAACAGAAGAAGTTACGCAACTCTGTGAAGAAACTAGTGAAGGTAAACATATTTGTTACTAATACGAAATTAATGAGAATAAAGAATAAATTTTATTGTGTAAACAGGAAAATACTTTGAAATAAAATTTAACGTAATTCAACATAAATAGAACTTAATATTCATACTATACATTTCCGACTAAATACAGCACCATGAGTATGATTACCCTCCCAGTTTGATATTATATCATTGCAAGAGGGTCACAATGAGTATAAATCGCCCACCTGTAGTGCAGTATACCATACTAAAGAAGGCGGATACTACTTCAGACATTAACAAGATTACATTATAGATATATAATTACTGTATTTCGCAAAATTCAAATAGTACAAATAAGGATGATTGAAGTGTCGTAACACGGCCATTGATCGTCCGATTTGAACAGTACAAAACTTTCTCCATAGTATCATGAAATAATGCTGCACACAAAGGCAAATAAAGCAAAGTTTTATGATCAAGAGCCACAATACATACATAGCTCTCCGAATTGACTTGTTCAAACCTTGTCCGAGGTCTTATGGTATACAACTACAACTACAACGAAACATGTTCAGGTGATGGGGAACGCATTTGATTTTGTTGTGATTCGTAACCTAAACATTATTTATCATATTTGGCCTGTTAAAGTGTTTTTTTTTCTGAGATATTATATTTTATATATATTCACATACTTTTTAACAATTCAAGGTATTTATATAACTCTGACATAAAATATTTGATTAAGTCAATTCAATACGTTTCCTTGATACTGTAATTATAATTACTTTGCAAGTTTAAAATGCGAGGGCTAGAGTGCACATAACCAAATGTTAACAGACAGAACAATGCGATCTGAATAGCTCACTTGAGCTTTGTATAATACAGAAACAGTTATATGATACTAAATGTCCATATAGTGTTATGCATTTATGCCACTGTTAACCTAACATTCACATTACTTTTTTCAGAGTTTACTTTGAAAGAATATCCATATTTTGTCGATATGGACATGTGGATATCAGTGCGTCCCCCAACAGACACAGACGGTGATAAGTGGATAGAGGAAGTAACTTAGACCAAAAAGAAGATGATTAATTTTAAATGGCTATTCAATAGAGAGGGGATATATGTTGACTGGTAGTGGTGTAATGACCAAAAGGTTGAAAGTGCAATGTACCAGATATAATGGCATCATTTAATTATTCTAATAAAAATGTTATACCAAAAGAACTAAAATTAAGATTAAATAAATATGGCTTTATTAAATGATTTTACAAAGAGAATCGTTATTTTGAAGTATATACACGTTGTCTATCCCGTCTCTACAATTGATAAAGGGGATTGAGCTAGCTAAATGCTAGTCATAAGCTCATTTTTCCAAAGAACCAAATGGATTTTACGATCGCTTTTCACAAGTCCATTTCAATATATATATGACTTTTATTACTCTGAGACTCGTGTGATGTACCCAACGTAATGTTAAATCAGCGTTGGATAATATTATAGCAATGTCCTAATTGATGATGTAATATAAACAAGCACTTAACATAGTTCATAATGAATACTTATCCCTCTTCACATTTGCAGTTATTTTGTTCAAATGACCTGGCTATAAATGTTTGTAATTTTATTGATAGACAAGGAACTGTTTGAATATGATTTAAACTATGTTGTATTTTGTTATATCCAATAGAACAAATAATATATATCTGAATGTAATGCATAACATGTCTTTTAACTATAGTATGAAATAAAATTGTTATATATTACATTGTTTATTTCGTAAATTATTCCTTGAAGAATTACATTCTTTCTTTAAATCTGCTATTCTATACATGTATAAATTTTGATTGCAAAGCAGACTGCACTTAAAAGTACCCAATCCTCCAAAGTCTTTGTACCATTTTAAATTTCAACCACCAATATGGTGGTCCATTTATTCAACATGTTATAGGTGTATGAGGACCAGGATGTAATACAAAAGAAGTATATATGATTATGTTGTAATAGAGTAAAACATGTTTTCATTTCATTTATCATTCAAATAAGCTATTGTTTTTTCTTCTTTTCTCCCTTTTTTCTTATGTGTAGTGTTATCTAAAACAATATTTCTGAAGTTATAATTTTTTAATCACATAATTTAGATATGTATTATACTAAAGCATAAGACAAAATAAATATTTTGTATCGGTTGTTTCCAGTTTACATTCTTTTCTTATACATATATGGAGAGACAAAGAGTTTTTTATTTATTTTATTTATAAATGGTATCTATGTATCGTACATGTATGAAACATGACACAAAGATTTTTGCAAAATGTGTTTCATTGCAAGATGGATTAACATACAAGGAAAACTCGGCATTATTGTGATTTTGAAAAAATCTATTTGAGTTCCAATCAAGTGTATATATGTTGTTTTAAATATATTCTTTTTTTTCATTTTTTCCCCTAATTCAAAGTTTAATTAATTATTGTGTATGATATATAAACTGAGAGTATAAGCATAAATCAAATATATTAAAATAATATTCTATTTGCACTTAACTCCATCGAACCAGTAACTCTGGTCATTATGGCATTAGTTCTTAATTTTAGCAGATAGATTGATATCAAAATAAATAGATAGTATCAAAACAAAAACCTCCATATCAATTTATATTATCTGTTGATATCATTTGTAACCAATATTGTTTCAGTATGATCTATTCATTAGAAGCTACTTTATATTCATTCAAATCAAACAGCTTTATTTGATCCATGCATCGTGCATTTGGATTTTTTGTTTGATTTATATTATCATATTACAGGGAAAGTATCCTACTAATTTTGTGCTAGGATAGTATTTGTTCATATTTTCGTTTAATAATTTATATATTAAAAGGTCGTCGTACATTTTTGCTGCATTCCGTCCCTTGTTAACCTACTGAAACAGCTTGAGAAACAAACATCAAATTAAAGAGCTCACAAAATTATCTTACAGATAAATGTGATGCTACTGACTGAATTCAGCCAAGCATATTTTACAGAAGAACGATATGAAATGTATAAAATACTTTCCGTAGTTTTCATGATGTATTGTGAGATGCCCAATACTGACTGAATTCAGCCAGCAAGCAAAATGGTTTCCTTCAAAAGCAGAAGTTGCAAACTGACTTCTAAATATAAAGTTTGGCTGAATTCAGCCAGTGAAGAGCTGGAATGGCAAATATCGATTTTATACGCGAGAACAGAAGTTACAAATATCAATAGTTTTGACCTTTTCAGAAAAGGGTTAATCTGAATCAGAACGTGTTAAATATGTTTTTGTTAAAATATGGACCTGTTTGTGTCTAAATCATTCAATGTAGCGATATCCATAGGACTGTAAAAATACAACTTCAATTAAAGATGTAAAATCCGTAGTCATAAAAATCACCTGTGACCATAACTGTGACCATAACTGTAAACAGTTATTTGTTTGGAGAAGAATTATATAAGAATTGTATTCTTTCGTACTAATCCTTTATAATTTGAATACTGTACTTGTTTATCTGTAAACACTGGAAATATAACATCTTTAAATAAAAGTTAGATAACCTACTGTAATGATTACAAAAATTAAAACAACAAGAGTGTCCTTGCGTGCGAAAAAGAAATTCTAAAAAGCTACATAATAAAATTATATACCTTATATTTTCATGGTGTAAAGCTGAGTATTGAATAAATAAATTTTAATCGAAAATAAAACATCAGATTCTTTTCATCCCAAGTTTCAGTTTTAATAACCTGTATGCATTTAGATATGGAACTTTTTATCGTTTAACTTAATATTTATAAATAAATCAAATGAAAGCCATCTTCCAGTTTTTATATCGCAGTTGGGACGTTAAACAGTGATGTGAAACAATGATCAGAAGCACTTTACAATCCGTGTCTCCTGACACAACTACTGTAAATATAAATGTAAAATGTGCAACAGAACGTGCGTATTCCTAATTATAGATTACTTGGCAATCCCTTCTATAGATCAAGGGTATATATTAGTAGGAGTAGTGTTCCCATCCCTAAACAGGTATGTAAAAGTTTGGATACTGGTTCAATCCTTAACATAGATTAACGTGTTATTCCCGAATAATGATTAGAGCGTTATCCCCTAATTGTAGAATTGAGTTAATCCCTGAACTACTCATCTATATACTTTTGGATCAGTTTTTTAACTATAAATGCATGGAAAAACCTTCAAATAAATTATATATTTACGCTTCTGTCCAAATACATGGCTATTTTTGACTGTGGAGCCCGTGGTATTCAAGAAACTACGCTGTTTCTAACAATAATTGTTGAAAAACTTATCATGTTGAATACATATTATAATTTGCGTGTGTGAGATCGCCGCCACCTGGATCCGCAAGTTTAAACTTAACACAAGAGTAAACAGTAACTAAATTCGAAGAAACATATAACAAACGAAGCAACAGAAAAAGCCATGTAATATACTAGAATAAAAAGAGAAACAAATCAACTAGATTTTAAAAAATGATTTTACATTTTATCATTTTGAAAACATATTAGTTTTTTTCATGTGTTAAATCGCCACCATCTGGATCCGCTAGTTTAAACTTAACACAAGAGTAAACAACCTCCGCGTACCCAAATTCGAATAAAAATATAACAAACGAGGCAACAAGAAAAGCCATGTAATATACTAGAATCAAACAAGAAACAAATTAACAAGACTTTAAAAAATGATTTTACATTTGATCATTTTGAAAACATATTTATTTAGTTTTTTCATGTGTGAGACCGCCGCTACCTGGATCCGCTAGTTTAAACTTAACACAAGAGTAAACAACTTCCGCGTACCCAAATTCTCATAAAAATATAACAAGCGAGGCAACAGGAAAAGCCATGTAATATACTACAATCAAACAAGAAACAAATAACAAAAACTTTAAAAAATGATTTTTACATTTGATCATTTTGAAAACATTTCTTTATGTGTTAGATCGCCGCCATCTGGATCTGCCAGTTTAAACTTGCAACAGAAAAGGTAATGTAATATATTAGAATCAAACAGGAAACAAATCAACAAGACTTTAAAAAATGATTTTACATTTGATCATTTTGAAACATATTAATTTTTTCATGTGTGAGATCGCCGCCATCTGGATCCGCCAGTTTAAACTTAACACAAGAGTAAACAACTTCCGTTCGGTTACATTTGTATTTTAACATGATTTTGGGAAAATAAATTTACGAAACACTATATGTAATGCACAATGCGATAAAATTTAAACATAATAAGTGAACATGTCACATATCTTGCGCTTTCATCTATCATGTATACAACTGCGCCGCACACTGCATGCGAATTAAAAACCAAAAGGTAATAATTTATGTTTAAATAACACAATACTTACTCTGCGTCAGTTCGGTGTTTGCGATGTGGAAGTGTATAAACTTTCGTTTATAATTTAAGTCCAGAGAGCCCAAATTACGCAAAAAAATAAGTTATTCTGTCTGTATGATAAGATTATCAATATATCAGTTAACCAATCGCAGCTAACACATATGTAAAATATTGAATTATCTTCTTATCTGTGCCACTCGCTATCTTTCTGTCACGTCGTTCTATTAATCAATGAATTGCATTTGCAGAGCTATATACTATATTTGTGGAATATCATTTTTTTGTAGAATTACCTCCAAATGTACCCATATAGTCCAGTTTACACGTGACTGACTTTTTAATCGTACATAATAAACACTTATAAGCACCGATAATGTCTCAAGGATAATAATATATTATCAGCAATATACACACGGAACAATGGATGGATCAGTACTAGTGTCATTGTCACATCGTACGGGATGGGAAGCCCCGATCGGTCCTAAAATTTTCCAAAATATAATTATTATTTTTTTAATATTTTATTTCTCATTATACACATACATATATGTACATAGCAACATATTGTCCAAAATATAATTGAAGAAGATTAGTGTGAACTATTGTACTAGACTGGCCTGTTAAAATTTACAACTTTTATATTTAGTACTTTCAGGCTGTTTTTTTATATATTCTAACAATGAATATTGAAACTGTTCATAATAATGAAATTTCTTTCTAAATAATAAGTTATAAAAAAACAAAACAAAAAAACAACAAAAAATAAAATAAACAAAAAACATAACAAGTATTTGTTTGTTTTGCATGATACCAATATATTTCTTTCTTTTATTTAAACAATGCAACAATGCGTTATATAAATATTAAATATCTTTATGTATAAAATAAGTTGGCTTAAGTAGAGTATAAAGAAAGGGTAATAGATATGAGAAGGGAGTTCGGATAAAGAGAAGAAGAAATTAACACAAGTCTGAAATCAGTATGTTGATGTCATTAATTTAGTTGTAATTTGTCACATTAGCCGTTATGTGTCCAAGTTTTTCTTTTGCTCTTGCTATTATTCTTTCTATATTTTCTATGTATTTTATATATTTTTAAAATTAATAAACATTGGATTTGTTTTTGCATACTTGTTTTTGTAAATGAAATATTTAGCATACATCAATATAGTACTTAACAAATTTGAATAACTGTTACATTCAGTATACCTAGGATATATTACCATATAATTCAACTTTATTGTTAACTAGTTTTCATAAAGATATACTTCAAGATGTGTCCAGAAGGCTCTAGAAAATTGACATTCCCAAAATAGGTGTATGTTTGTTTCAACATTCATAGCACAAAATTCACATAAACTTGTATTACATATGTTGCATTTATACAGGAATTTGTTGTTAGGTATAATTCGCATTATATATTTATATTTGAAAGCGCGTAATTTTGTATCTATTAGTGATCTAAAAGGTAAGGTGTTTATGTTCACATCTTCTATTTCCCATTTAATGTGAGGTTTGATAATAATATTTCTTCGTGTGTTTCTTAGTTCTCTATTGTATAAAAGTTTATTCGGACTTTTAAGGTTTCTGATTTGTTACAGTAAATTTATTTCTTCATTATTTTCTGCTATATTGTTTGCGTTTAATTGTTGTTTCCATACCTTTGGGATGCTTTCAATTAAAGAATAATATTTTAAAGACTGAATTTTTAAGTAGGTATATTGCTTTAACAAATTGAATTGAATATTGATTGATAGATAATTTAGCAGCATTTTTATGCCATCGAAGGCTAACAGACGATTATGAATTGAAAAGTATAGAATGTTTTTTTTTCTATTATCAAATACTTGTTTGAAACCTTTTGAATGCCATTCTTTATGAAATACAGTTTTGTTTTTGGTTCGTTCCATAATTTCTGGATGTTTAATGTTTCTGGTTTATTTTCCAATCTGTTATGTGTTTGATTGTAATATTGTATATACTGTAAAAAATTATTTGGAATCTTGTGATTTTGTGTTTTAGAATATTCATATTCATTTGAATTACATTGATATATTAATTGTCCCACTAATTTATCTAATTTTTTATGTATATAGGTTTCCAATCTCCCTCATTTATCTCCTATTATTCTTTTGACCAATCCCACTTTTATTCATCAACATATTTACATCGATCATTTTTAGATCACACTATTCGTAGTCCTAAATAATGTTTTTTCGACTAATTTTATCAGGTTAACTGTCTCATAAATAGTAATTATAAAATATAATTTTACAAGTTTCTGCAAATTTTGAGCCAATATCGCTATGCGCACCTATAAAAAAAAGAGCTAGCGCTCACAAATATTATGGATGCGCAATCCCATGTTGAAAATTCACAAGACTGTGTTGTATTCACGTCTTACACTCACACTCAAATACCCATTTTACCCTCATACAAATTCAAAATTCTAAAGGAAATTATCTTAGTGTTAAGTGACTGGTAATGAAGCGAAGTACGAATGTAGTATCATTTTGAAATATAAAATCAAGTGAACGTTGCAAAAAGCGCCATAACTGTGGAGAAATTTTATAAAACATGATGTGTAAGTTATTATTGTTCCATCTCTGTGACTTTTGATGATGGAATACGACCTTGATTGATATCACAAACCATAAACGATTAAAGATGATGTTGCCATTGCCGCATGTCATGTTATACAATTTCTCCAACGAACCATTTGTAGTAATTTAAAATATATATTACATGGAATAATGTCTTGTTGTGTTGTAACACCATTTCTGAGATAGAACATGTGATTAACAACACAGTTCTAAGTGTTATAAAACTATATTAGAAAATATGTTTTTTTAGATTAAAATCGTCTTTCTATAAAATTGCTTTTTCACATTGTTTACCGAGTAAGACTAGGATCCATGACTTCAGCGGTTAAAAGTAAGTGATATAGCCGAAAGGACCATGAATAGCCGGTGTTGCCAAATTTCAGAGCACGGGTATGCCACTTTAGTATATACTCGGCCAACTCCGTCATCATTGGGTGTTATACGATCGCTTAGTATTTGCAAAGGTATAAAATGCATATAAATTATGGACACATGTTTATGTACGTAAATGCTGCTTAAATACTTAAATACTTCTTGGCGTCATTCACACTTTTTCTAAAATGAAACAATTGTTGCTACGTGTAAGCCTGCTTCATTGGCAGATCTACTCGTAAAATACGTCGTACGCACCTACCCACACGCCAATAAACTCCTTTATTTTGTTAAAATTCACTATATGTCTGCTGAAAAAGATGTATGCAAGTTCAGATTTTGTGTTTGAGCCCCTCTTAAGTGAAATCCTGGAACCACCAAAAAAAACGGATCAAATTGAAATCAAAATGAAATCACGTGACTCATGTAGTACATCACCAAATATGTTGCACTTTAAATCGAGAAATCGATTTTAGTCTAACACAGGCGAGTAGCCAAAGATAGGTAATCCCTTTTTAATATTTTATTTTGGCATGTTTACTTAGATGGTCTTCTGTCAATACTGTGTCAGTGAGTATATATAGGCATGTTATATTTGGGAAAAAGGTTTGTAGCCAATTTCAAAATGTTAAAAAATTATGATAAATTCGCGTTTACCATTTTAACTTAGATCAGATAGGCTCAATTACGTTATCAATATATGTTTATATGGAGACAATTATTTGTGAATAACCAAGACATAATAAATGTACAGACCAGACTACGGCGAGCACTCCTAGCTATAATGCAAGCCATAGACACAATATCAAGGCCTCTACCAAACCAATAAATTTGGTGTCGACCATTACTTATACTATGAACTGATAGCTTTAAATGAGTAGGATCCAGATAAGGATTTATGACTACTCACATGCTAGTAAATGCGGGAAGAGTTTGCATTCGCTCTGATAGGTCAAGCCAATTTTATAGAAATGTTACCTAATGTAGCAATATTTACGTTAATTAGTATTATGAAGACATATGTGTCATCTGTAAATATATTACCAGTTAAAGTATCTACAACGTGATGGTTCCATTACTCAATAATAACATAATACTAATGATGATTAAACCAAGAGAACATCTCTCTCTCTCTTTCTCTCTCTCTCTCTCTCTCTCTCTCTCTCTCTCTCTCTCTTACTTTTTTGGCTTCTGTATGTTTATTTATCCATTAAGCCATTGTTGTATTATGTTGTATGGTATCTTGTTCGTATTTGTTATATCAATGGCTAAGAACATAATTTCTTATAAATAATTCTATATTTATAGTCATATTGATGTGAGTTTTTCGAGAATAGATGAATAAAATTATTTTTGGTCATGTTTTGATTATATGATTATGAAAAATAAATATATTATTTGTCAATTTGGCGCCTAATTGGCCGTTGCTTTGTAGATGCAAGGTGTATTGTTGCTATGGTTGTATGATTAATATCCCGCATATCTGATGATATAAGATGAGGAGATTTAGCGGTTAGTATGCTTGCTCTATAATCTAGATTTCTCCGGTTTGACTTTCAGTGGGGTTTTATCCGGAGTTATTAAATGCTTTCCCTTAGTGCCTTATTCGGGCAAGGTACTGTAAAATGTAATTAAAGCTGTCGTTCCAGGGAGAGCCATACCAAGTGCACGTGAAAGATTTCACCGAACTACTAGGTTAATCAGTGATTCAAATGCCAATAAACGTCCCTCGGCAACGAGGTTTCCGATAAAAGTCAGTTCATTGATTCCTAGAAGTAAACCAATGTCACCCTGTACAATGTCAAGGCAGCTACAAAACTATTAGTTTGGTACCTACAGAATCTAACATTGGGTTAGGCAATATACTAACTTTCCTGCAGTATCAGTTTATGTTAACACAGAATGGTAGTTTGATACTAAAATACTTCGATTGAGCATGCACCAGTGTACGCCATAGTTCTTAGGAAGTTGACGAACGTCGTTCGAAAGGTTCTTCATAATAGAGATAAACATAGAATATCCCATGTTCAGAGGAGCGATATTACAGGATGTTGCTACGGAAGTGAAAATATACGTTTATTGGCATACCTTAAAGTTACTCTACATAACTACACCACTGGACTGGCTATACGTTCATACATATCTGTACAATACATACAAACATTCATCTGTAACATATGTACACATTTGCACGATAGAAACATATCTGCATAATATATTCGTATACATATAAGCACATGTATACATATGTGTACAATATGTAAATGTCTGCACAACATGTACACATCTGCCTAATACAATGTATGTATATATCTTCAGATTATATTGATACATATCTGCATGATATGTACATATCTACTCAATATATACAATACACTGATTATATCTGCACAATATGAACAAATTTACACAATATATACAATATATATCTGCACAATATATACAAATTTACACAATACATATCTGCACGATATGTACAAATTTACACAATATATACAATATATATCTGCACAATATGTACATATCATTACACTATATATAATACATATAAGCACAATATGTACATATCTTCACACTATATACAATACATATATGCACAATATGCACATATAATCACAATATATACAATACAGTCAAACCTGTGTATGCGGTCACCTGTATTAAGCAACCACTTGCCAAGCACATTTGCTTTTTCCACTTTCTATGCTTTCGGAACATGTTACCGTGTATTAAGCAACAACCTGTCTTAAAGTGCAAATTTGCTCCTTCCCATGACTGGCTGTACGTTTCTGCACAATATGAGCATATCTTCACATTTTATATTATACATATCTACGCAATATGTACAAATTTACACAATATATACAATATATATATATATATGGACACTATGTACATATCTACACAATATATATGGTGACATAGGCTTCAGTTTCATCTTTCCAATTTCGATATTGTAGGAATTATTGATGTTCCATCAAACTTTGCTCTCAAATTGGCGGATTGATGTTTACTTTAATATTTTGTAATACAGCAGACGAATTATTTGACTATTTTTTTCTTATCTGCACAATATGTACATTTATTCTCACTATATATGCTACATATCTGCTGCACAATATATACATATCTTTACACTATATACGAGGTATGTCCCAAAAGTAATAGGACGACCCTTCATTTTTGTATTTAGGGCGTTACATGCAAACCAATGATATCTATGGATAGATCGACACATCTTCTATTGTCATAAAACATCAAATCAACTTTCAGTTATCATTACGTTCATGCAAAAGTCACAAAAGTAACGCGAGTTTAGACGTACGGGGGACTTTGAAATAAGACGCAATTTAAAAACAAACCATTGCCTTGGAAAGCCTCAACTTCCTCAATATTGTGCCAAATGTTATAAAATAACAGTGGACGTATTTTTAGATCATGTGCGAATGTCGTTGAAATAGTCGACGTTATCGATAAACATTCGAATAGTTTGCGCACTTTCGAAATAACAAGTGCGAATTTGAATATTAAAAAAAATGGACAACGTCACGTCTAGAGTGGAAATTTAGAGTTTGGTAAAAATGTGTGTTGAGTTTAATATGACCCTACAGTATACTCTGAAATTTATTTCGCACAACTCTTTAACAGAAGGCATATCCTAGAGTCTTATCTATTGCTGGTACAAACAGGTTTCCAATGGTGAGGCGAAAGTAACTGACCATCAGCGATCTGGACGACTGAAATCTTGTATTGTTTTCCTGGGATTCCTGTCAGATCTTCGTGAAAAGCCCTTTCAGTACCTCCGGCCCATGTGCCTTAGTGTACATTCTGTGGTTAGGATCTATGAGTCAGCATTGTATCGTAACATGTACCAGAAGTGAGTGCAGTACCATAAGAATTGTGTTTTGCACAATAGTTCGTACTTCGAAAAAAAAGACTTTCATTTGAATGTGAACTTGACGTCGCACAAATAATGTCAGTCTCCCACGTACTTTGTTTCATATACATTTTGACTTGTCAAAATTAATGTTAAATGATGGAAAACGATATTGAAATGTTGCATGCTTATAGATTAAATATGGAAAATTATTCATGCCAAATTTTGTTTGGATTGAAACATTAAAAGGCATATTTTTAAATGCATCCTATTACTTTTGGGACATACCTCGTATAATAAATTACTGCACAATGTATACATATCTTCACATTATACATAATACATATCTGTACAATATGTACATATTTACACAATATATATAATACATATCTGCACAATGTGTACATTTATTCTCACTATATATGATACATATCTGCTGCACAATGTATTCACATTTGCACTATATATACACATCTGCATAATATATACATATCTTTACACTTTATATAATAAATTACTGCACAATGTATACATATCTTCATATTATATATAATAAATATCTGCACAATATGTACATATTTACACAATATATATAATACATATCTGCACAATGTGTACACATCTATACAATGTATACCATATATATATTTGCACAATATGTTCATATCTGCACAATATATTATACATATCTGCATAATGTGTATACAGTAACATTATACATACATATCTGCAAAATATATACATATCTTCAAATTATAATATTATTCATAACTGCATAATGTGTACACATCTATACAGTATATACATATCTACACAATATGTATATATCGTCACACTATATATAATAATACATATCTGCACAATATGTATATATCGTCACACTATATATAATACATATCTGCACAATATGTTTATATCGTTACACTACATATAATACATATCTGCAAAATATGTATACTAGTATATCGTCACACTATATATAATTCATCTCGCACAATGTGTACAAATCTACACCATATATACATATTTTCACAATACAACATGAATATTTTGGATGTACTTTAATTCCATAATATGTTATCACAATTGTAATTTGTCGTTCAGCACAGGAAAAATGTTCTTGGTATAATTACGAACATCTGTATGAAGTGTATCGACAGGCAACACATGTTAGTCAATCAACCATCCCGTATATTACTTGTCATGTTTTATCTGATATATTGATGTTAGTTTATATATCCTGTTTATATTCTGCGTAATTTTGATTTGAAAGAGAAGCGGAACAAATTATTAAAACTAAGTTTGTCATGATTTAAGTGTATAAAAGGTACTAACTGTAATGTAGTGATTGTCCAATAGATGTTAATTATAACATTGCATTATTCAATATGCGTTTCTTGAGACGTAAACTGTATTCTTGTTCTTTGATGTCTATCTTAAGATGTGATTATTGATATATTGTAATTTGTGACGTGTTTCTTGATTCTTTGATGTCTATCTCAAGATGTGATTATTGATATATTGTAATTTGTGATGTATTTCTTGATTCATTGATGTCTATCTCAAGATGTGATTATTGATATATTGTAATCTGTGATGTGTTTCTTGATTCTTTGATGTCTATCTCAAGATGTGATTATTGATATATTTTAACTTGTTGCGATGTGTTTCTTAATTCTTTGATGTCTATCTCAAGATGTGATTATTGATATATTGTAATTTGTGATGTATTTCTTGATGTGTTTCTTGATTCATTGATGTTTATCTCAAGATGTGATTATTAATATGTTGTAACTTACAATGTGTTTCCTGATTCATTGATGCCATCTTAAGATGTCATTATTGATAAATCTTTTTTTGTGATGTGTTGTGAGTATTGATATATTGTAATTTGTGATTTGTTTCTTGATTCTTTGATGTCTACCTCAAGATGTGATTATTGATGTATTGTAATTTGTGATGTGTTTCTTGATTCATTGATGCCATTTCAAGATGTCATTATTGATATATTGTAATTGGTGATGTGTTTTTTTATTCATTGATGTCTATCTCAAGATATGATTATTGATGGATTGTAATTGATGATGCGTTTTTTAATTCATTGATGTCTATTTCAAGATGTGATTATTGATATATTGTAATTTTTGATGTGTTTCTTAATTCATTGATATCTATCTCAATATGTGAGTATTGATATAATTTCATTTGTGTTGTGTTTATTGATTCATTGATGACTATCTCAAGATGTGATTATTGATGTAATGTAATGTGTGATGTGTTTCTTGATTCTTTGATGTCTATCTCAAGATGTGATTGTAAATATACTGTAACTTGTGAAATGTTTATTAATTAATTGAAACCGAAACTGAGACTTCTTACTTTGATTAAACGCCTGTTTCTATACAAGTCCGTCGTGGGTTCAATCCCTGGCCTGGTCATACCAAAGACTTTAAAAATGGTACTAGAAGCTTCCTCGCTTGACGCTCAGCATTTAGAGGAGAGTTCTAGGTCTGGTCGGCCCGGTGTCAGTATAATGTGACTGGGTGGGGTATCATACCATGTGTCTGCGGCATGATACTCCAGTGTGACAGCGCTCAGAATACTGTCTCAAGTAGACACCGTCGCATTATGACTGAAAAATTGTTGAAAACGACAACAACAACAACAACTAATCTAGTTCATATTCAATGGTGTTGTACTTAAAGGTATAAAACATAAAAATGTACGTATAAATCTTAATAATTACAACGTATACATTTTTTTTCAAAATTCATAAAAATCATTGCATAAATGTAAAATAAAGATTAAAATGAACCAGACTGTTGTGCATTAAAACAACGCATAAAAATCTCGGAAATAAAATGTTTTCAGACTCTTTTTAAAACTTTCTACAGATTCGGACATCTTTATGTTCAATGGTAGACTGGCTCAGGCTAGGACCTACTGTACCAAAACTTCTGTCACTAAAACACTTTCTTTTGTAAAATGGATAAACATAGCACCTATCTGTGGAGTCTGTAAACCTCAAACCTGGTATTTTAAGAAAAGATTATGTTAACAACTCAGACAAATAGACTGGTGCATTGTCGATAGAGCAATTGTACATAAAGAGAGTAACTTAAATTTAATTCTAGCTTTGATAGGTTACCAGTGCAAATCATATAGAGCTTGCTTAGAACTGTCAAATTTTCTCCTGTTTAAAACAAGTTTTGCACACATATTCTGGATACGTTGCATTTTGCCGATTTTCATTTCTGCTATACCATATAAAATAACATTACAGTAGTCCAAGTGAGAAATAACCAATGACGGTACGAGAATTTCTGTGGCATCCTTAGTTAAGTATTTACGTATACTCCTAATCCTTAAGTAATTTAACATAGCTGTACGACACTTCCTTTTAACATGTTCTTTGAAATTCAATGTTTCATCTAGAAAAGCACCTAAATATCTTATTCACATGAATATTAAGTCTAAAAGGAACAGCTTTTTTCTATTAAAATTTAGAGGAAAATGATAAGTTACTCACTGGTCTATAATTAGAAAAATTCAACTTCAAGGCCCGCTTTTTTCTAACGAGGTCTGACGATTGCTTGTTTCCATTTTGAAGGAAATATACCTTGACGAAAGAAGAGATTAAATAAATTGGTGATGGTAGGCAATAATTCTTGTAAATATGATTTAATCTCATTGGTAACATGTCTAACTCTGAGGATTTGGTATTGAGTTCACCGATAGCATAGGATTCTCAGACTTTTTTCCAGTCAGTTCAGACACCTTTGACACTAATGCCTTATTACTGAGAGTCGATCTATTCTAACGGTTGATTTCATACTTATATTTGTTGCGTGCTGCTTTCAATGCTTCTAACTGATGAGACTGTCCGTAGTTCCTGCATAGGCTTTCTGATTTTCGTAATACACGTTTGGGATGAAGTATATCTTCTGTAAACTTGGTTTTGGTGCTCTGTATATTTTCGTTTTTTTCTTTTAGAGGGGCATGTTTATCTAAAATTATCTCAATTTCTGATTCGAACACATTTACAAAGTCATTTGTATTTTCGTAGTCAACTGTTATTTCCCGAAAATCATTTGCAAATTTAGATTGATTAATCTCTTTTGAATTTCGGAAGGCCACTGTTTACTAATAATATTTTCTTTTTTTCGAGTTAATAACAATTTTAACATCGCAGTGGTCAGAAACAAATGGACCAGCCTTACATTTAAGTACTTCTACGCCATTAATTACCTCTGTTACAACTAAATCTAAACTGTTTCCACCGATGTGAGTCTTAAAATTGACGTGCTGTTCAAATCCCATGGCAAGTAGAGAGTCATTAAAATTTGATATTGCATTGTTGTCGTCATGAATATGTAAATTGAAGTCCCCCATTACCATCAGGTTAGAGTATTGTGGAAGAATTCCCTCAATCAAATCTGAGAAATCTGAAAAGAACTGACCACAAGTGGATAAAGATGGAGGTCTATAAACACTGATTACATGTAGAGTATTATTTTTCAGTACCTGTTTCCATATACCATACTCAAAACTTCAAGATGTCCCGTTAGTAGTTTTGTGCATGTTGATTTTCTCTACACGTTATTGCAATTAATCCACTGTTTTCTACCTTAAATGTGAGTATTAATATAATATAATTTGTGATGTGTTTATTAATTCATTGATGAATGTCTCAAGATGTGAGTAATAATATAATGTTATTCGTGATGTTTCTATTGATTCATTTATAAATATACCCAGTCAGGATGTGAGTTGTGTTATATTGTAATCAGTAATTTGTTCAGTTATTCATTGATGAATTCCCCAAGATTTTCGTATTGGTACATTGCAATTTGTGATGTGACTATTAATACCTCGATTAGTATCTAAAGAAATGCTTATTGGTAAATTGCAATTAGTCATAAGATTATCGATACATTGTATATGTGTTTGGTGCATTGCAATTAAAGATGGGTTTATTGATCATTAATTCGTAGGTCAAGATGTGAGCATTGATACATTGCAATTCATGATAGATTTACATATACATTGTATATCTTAGATAAGTTGACAATGATACATTGATAAGATGTGTGTCTTTTTGTGTGTTTTTATTTGTTTTAGTTATATACATGTATGAGAGGAATCGTGTATTTATTGTAAATTGTGTTTCTATACACCATTTGTTAAAAAAAGTCATGCTAAACAGATTGTATTATGTCTGAGACGACAAATTATATATTATATGATTCATAATTTGACTAAAGAAAATTTTAAAAAAAACTGAAATATAACTATCAATATGTTCAGTTTATGGATATAACGCTTAGAAATACACTTACAACTAAGTTTATAATAAGTAATACAAAATGAAATATACATCAATTTCAAAATTATCCAAAATCTGATAAACTTTCAAACCCTACAGAAATATTGAACAAAACTTCCTTACAGTACTTGTCTAAATTTAATAAAAAATGTTATGATATTAAGACAAATATTTATTTTACACAAACAAATATCCATTTGCAAATAAAACATTTTCACGACAGGCCCATCTGTAAAACACTCATCACTTTCTTCTAATACACAAAAAAGATAAAGTTATCATGATAATATTGTGCATCTTTTATCAATATTATGTAAGTCTTTAAAATATATTTATTCACAGTTGCTAGATTCCTTATTCCTTACAAACTATAAATCATTAAATATTTAAATCTTTATTAAGTGTACATGCTCTATTTCTTTCGATTTTCTAAACTTCAATATTTCACTTGTACAATTTAGATTAAAAGAATCGCGTCACTATGATCTCCCTTGATTACTCACGCCTACAGATGAGAAGGTAATAGTGAATAATAGTTCTATTTTTTCTTATCTTTAGGACTTTACTTTGCAGTTATTTATTTATTCTTAACATGTGTTAAATGATCAATATTTTAGAATTCACCACTGATAAATTGATGCTAACAACTGGACCTAAATGCATCCATTAGATCTTAAATCAGACTCAAATATTTTAAAAAAATATATATATTTAAATAAAATTACATTAACTTGAACAAGCAAAGTACTATATTTAGTTGCCAAAATAAACAGTTTGAATAATTATTTAACAGAAAATATCACAAAATCACATCTTTTATCCATAAGTGTATGTTTATAGCGTTTACAAAAATGTAAGATTTTGAGTCTGAGAATTAATAATGAATTTAGGCCCAGATATCAAGCCAATTCTGAGTCATTTTAGACATGATTTGTCAAATCGTATGTTGGCAAGTTGCTGACATATTATTATTCTGGAAACTAACAAGTATCACAAAACTATTGAATTTAAAAAATATTAAACCAGTGAAGAACTTAAACCCGGACACGTGCATATTTTTTAGTGTTTTAACTTTGTTGTTGACAATAATGTTTCAATAGAGCCGTATGGGAAATTTAATAGTGTTGTGAGACGAAAAGAATTTCAAATTATTGCATATATATTTTTCTTTAATAAAATACTTTATTTGGCGTTTTGGAAATTAAAGACTCGTGCATAAGATAAAAGGTGAAAAAAACAACAGTAAATCGATCTCATTAATAATTTCGAAAACATTGATGTCAGGGGTATCAACGTTTCTCCCTACCATATGATGTAATTCGCATTGCGAGATAAAGTCTTATTATTATGCGGAAACGGATATTGAAGCTTGTTAATCTGATATCCTCCAGAAGCACAGACACATGTTTAAGGGAAATTGTAGAGTATAGCCAAATCTTAGCGTTGTGTGTACCAGTGTTATGTTTAATGGTATTTGATCATATATATCAAGTGCACACTTCTTCAAATTACGTTGCTTGATAATGATGGGGCCCATTCTATTGCTTACTTTCGAGTTAAAGCTCATATTGATCTTGATAATAAGCCTGAAAGGTAAATTATTTCTTCTTATTTTTACACTTTCTTCGGTTGTGACATTTTTATTGAAAACGACTAGCGACGTAGCGGTTATATTTTACTTTAAATATACTTACATTTTTAAATAGCTTCGCTGTTTGTCATTGGTGGACTTCTGACATCCATTTCCCATGTAAATATTATAAATATGCATGGACTTTTAATCGTGACAAAAGGATATAGTCACTAATAGTCTTCGATTTAAAATGTAGCTTAAGTTTTCGACATGTACATATAATTCAGGTCTAAGTCATAGTCCACTTTGTGTATGAAAGGCCAGACTTTGCAAACATCAACTTAAAATTCAGTCAGTTAGGGAATTTAAACCTGAAAGGTAAGATATTTTGTTCAGGGGTATTGTCTTATTATCACACCTAATAAAATTAACTCTGTATTTGCTTAAGTTCCAAAAAACAGAATCGAATGTAACTTAATACAGGTCTGGATAAAATATTTTGTTGACTACAGCTTAATTTCATCAATGTATCTGGTCAGAAAACGACAAAACTACATAATGTTTACACACAAATATTGTTATATTATTAAGTGTTTTGGGGAATTTTTATAATATATTAAAAATGATGTAAGATGCAATTCTTTGTATAGAGTAATTGACATCAAAGATCACTGTATGTCAACGATGGCAGGCAGCTGGAGATAATGTCAGACACGATATAGTCTTAGGCTTATCACCAATAAAAGATGACAAGTCGTGTTGGAATTAAGTTATGGGCGTGTTGAATATGGACTTAGTAATTAAGAAATTGACCAATAGCTAGGTAGTAACGAGATGACCAATCAGGGAAAAGGGCTTGAGGCCTTAATTGGAATGTGAGATACAGAATGGAATGGTCAGTTAGAGGCAGGCCTTGCTTAGGGTACAATGCTAGAGAAAAATATAAACATGTAGACAAAATGGCCTCAAATGACACCACACTGTTTTAGTGCCTGTTATGCCACAATATACACAAATAATCCTTAAAAAATCACGGCTATTCGTTTTTATTTTAGTACGTTGTTACGCTTATGTTTACATAAGTGTTTAATATGTTGACGTATCAAGTTGTTCATTTTATGATAATCAACTTTTAATTCGATTGTGCAGTATAGATTAGAGCTTAAGTAAATCACTCTCGAGTCCGTTTCTTGGGTGGAGCAAAGGTCAAATTTCACTAAAAGTTACGTCACTGTGCAGATACTTGAAAATTGTTAATACATATGCATGTTTTCAAATGTTTACTGTTGCTACATAAACTCAATCCAGTACTCTATGTCGCACTTTGAAACATTTAAAATGATCAATTAATTAAAACAAGTATAATAATATAAAGTGCTGCTATCATATTGTATAATTTGCTTTAATAATGTAGTTTATCAGTGTTTGTTCTTATTTTCAGCATGTGGTTGTTTTTTCAAACCAGGTCATAAAATAACAAACGTAGACTGTATGACGGATATTCCAAGTTTAACGAATATATCTTGCTGTGCGCCGTCAATTCATGAGAACAGAATTACTATTGAAATAATACAAGTTACAGTTTTCCACACAGCTTCATTGTGTAAAGAAATATTTAATATTAATGGATCACAGATAAACATAAAGGAAGCGATTACCCATCACTACTGTGACGCATCTAAACATATAGAACAATCTTTAAGCTGTTTATCCCTGACATTTGATTCACGTTTAATGGGATGCAGGGATATTGATTTTTACGAATGTACCTGTGAATACGACGATGGAATTACGAAAATTACTAACATTGCCACAGTTATTTATGGTAAGTATGTGTAATATTTATAGTTTATCTTAAGAAATTACACAATGCAAGATGTAGATATGTCTTTTTTAATTTGACAGTGAATGTATTTACCAAAATAAAACATTTTATAAATGTAATAGACAAAACCGCTTAATATATAAAATATCAATAATGTCTGCATATGCATGTTTCCAAATAGTTTGCGATCCATACAATTATCTTATATCTACTGTTGCTATAATAATTTTCGTTGTCTAATTAAAAATATATAAAATATATAAAGTTACAAATTGTGTGTTGTATAATTCTTTTTTACTTTCCTTTTTCTCTGATATATGAAATTGTGAAGATAAAGATCGAATTGACTTTCTTGGTCCTTCTATCAGATATTATTGACTATCACAACATCAGTCTTACGTAATATGTGACGGCCGTATATAGGCGTCGCGTACTGTGACTCAGTGGTCTGTGGAATAGACCCAGCTCTCTCGATTGGGTCCGTTAAATAGCAATGTTGAAAAAAAACACATTTGAGGACGTTGATTGGTCAGTTGGTTTAACCGAAAGTTTGAATGATATCACAGTTTCAGTAAGCGTTCAATTGCTACAAAATGTGGGACAGGCATAGAATTCCCTGCTTTTTCATTGGTGGTTAATAAACCTGATTAGGAAGATATCCGGTTCTGGAAAAGACTACAGTGGTTATTATTTTCTGATTTCTTGGAGTCATGAAGCGTATTCAGTTTTGCTCGAGTTGCTTGAGAATAGATTACCCTTTAAAACATAGCCTGTTATTTTCTTCTTTTGATTGCTTTGTGTGTTTCCAATGGAATATTTTTATGTTCAGTTAGAAGTTTGGAAAAATAATATTCCACGAAAAGCCTTTAACTATAATCATTGTTTGGTATACATCTAAAAATTTAAAATATTCTAAAATCTTTCATTCTTTCAGATACAAATACCGTCACGCTTAGCATGAAAAGGAATTCGGACGAAGTTCCTGACTCGATTACTGTGGCTGATGGCGATATAGTCCAGTTTGACTGCATCGTTAACACACACAGCATATGTTACAAAGATATTTATTTGCTCTGGTCAAAGACGGATATACTTTTATCACACGATTGGAAAACGGCTGATCTTAACAACACAGAAATGAAGTTTCCGGATAACTGCAGCATTACATCTACTTTAACATACACTGTCAAACGTGTAGACGGAAATATGACATTCAGATGCGGGATTGCATATGACGGCGATATCATTCTAAAGAGTTCCAATATGAAATTACGAAAAGGCAAGATTCTTTCATTTCCCATTAAAACCGCGTCAAAACAACGTTGCCTTCCGTTTTCCTTCATAATAATGGACGAATGTAAAATTGGCGATGTATGCATGCAAATATGCTTTGTTTAATGTTCTGTCAACATATTAGTACCTCTTTTTATCGGCATATATTCATTGTCATTTTCAAACTGGTATGTATACCTGGCCAGTTTACAATACGTCTGCATTTGGAATATCATTTTTATTTTTACCGCATTCAATAAGTGTTTTTCTTATGCGGAGTGACAGCCAGAAATCTCAAAAGATTGCCAAAGTTCGCACTTCATCTTTACCTCATTTGACACTTCTAGAACTGTAGGCACTAACATGGCATTCTCCATATCAGAGTGCATTATTGACACATGTATGAGTCATTTGCCGATCTAAATTATTGGAACGTGTACCAGTTAGCACGAGTAACCATTATTTATCTATCTACAGTATCGCCACAGGTTACAGTTATTTACCTATCTACAGTATCGCCACATGTTACATGTATTAACCTTTCTGCAGTAACACCATGTGTCACTATTTTTTACCCACTTTTGTATCGCCATATGTTACTACTTTTATCGACAAGTGTTACCGTTATTTACCTATATGTAGTATCGCCATATGTTACTATTTTTTATCTATTTAAAATATCGGCACGTGTATCTGTTATTTTCCTATCTGTAGTATCGCCATATGTTACTACTTTTTATCTATTTGAAATATCGGCACGTGTTACTGTTATTTACCAACTACTGTATCGCCATATGTTACTACTTTTTACCTACTTGAAGTATCGACAAGTGTTACTGTTATTTACCTATATGTAGTATCGCCATATGTTACTATTTTTTATCTATTTAAAATATCGGCACGTGTATCTGTTATTTTCCTATCTGTAGTATCGCCATATGTTACTACTTTTGATCTATTTGAAATATCGGCACGTGTTACAGTTATTTACTTATCTGTAGTATCGCCACATACTACTGTTATTTACCTATACGCAATTCGCCACATGTTTCTATTATTTACATATCTGCAGTATCGCCACACTTAACTATTATTTACTGGCTGCTGTATCGCCACATGTTACTGTTATTTACCTATCTGCAGTATCGCCACATGTTACTATCATTTACCCACTTCTGTATCGCCACATGTTACTGTTATTTATCTATCTGCAGTATCACCACATGTTACAGTTATTTACCTATCTGCAGTATCGCCACATGGTATTATGATTTAACTATCTGCAGTATCGCCACATCTTACTGTTCTTTATCTATCTGCAGTATCGTCACATGCTTCTTTTATTTACCTACCGCTGTATCGCCACATGTTACTGTTATTTCCTTATCTGCAGTATCGTCAATGTTACTGTCATTAGCTTTCTGCAGTATTGCCATATGGTACTGTTATTTACCCACAGCTGCATCGCCATATGGTACTGTTATATACCTATCTGCGGTATTGCCACATGTTACTATTATTACCCACTGCTGTATCTCCACGATTACTGTTATTTACTTATACGCAGTATCGTCACATGTTACTGTCATTAGCTATCTGCATTATCGCCACATGGTACTGATATTTACCTATATGTTGTATCGCAACATGATACTGTTATATACCTTTCTGCAGTATCGCCGCATATTACTTTTATATACCCGCAGCTGTATCGCCACATGTTACTGTAAAATAACTATCGGTACTTGTTTCTTTTATTTACATACCTGCAGTATCGACACATGTTACTATTATTTACCTATTTGCAGTATTTCCACATGTTACTGTTATTTACCTATCTGCAGAATCGCCAAATGTTACTGTTATTCACCCACTGGTGTATCGCCACATGTTACTGTTATTTACCCACGGCTGTATCGCCACATGTTACTGCTATTCACCCACTGCTGTATCACAATAAGTTACTGTTATTTATCTATCTGCAGTATCGCCACATATAACTGTTATATACCAACTGCAATACCGCTTCATGTTACTGTTATTTACCTATCTGCAATATCGTCAAATATTACTGTTATTTATCTATCTGCAGTATCGCCACATATAACTGTTATATACCAACTGCAATACCGCTTCATGTTACTGTTATTTACCTATCTGCAATATCGTCAAATATTACTGTTATTTACAAATCTGCAGTATCGACATATGGTATTATAATTTACCGATCTGCTGTATCGCCACATATTACTATCAGTTACATATATGCAGTATCGCCACATGTTACAGTTATTTATCTATCTGCAGTATCGCCACATGTTACTATTATTTACCTACTGCTGTATCGCCACATGTTACTACTATTTACCTATTGCAGTATCGTACATGTAACTGTTATTTACAAATCTGCAGTATCGCCACATCTTACTGTTATTTACCTATCTGCAGTATCGCCTCATGTTACTATTAGTTGCATATATATGCAGTATCGCCACATGCTACAGTTAATAATCTATCTTCAGTTTCGCCACATGTTACTATTATTTACCCACTGCTGTATCGCCACATGTTACTGCTATTTACTTATTGCAGTATCGTTCATGTTACTATTACTTATCTATCTGCAGTATCGTTACATGTTACTTTTATTTACCGACGGCTGTATCGCCACATGTGACTGTTATTTACCTGTTTGTAGTATCGCCACATGTTACTATTATTTACCCACTGTTGTATCGCCACATGTTACTGTTATTTACTTATCTGCAGTATCACCACATGTTACTGTTATTTACCTATCTGCAGTATCGCCAATTGTTAATTTGATTTACCCACTGCTGTATCGTCACATGCTACTGTTATTTACTTATCTGCTGTATTGCCACATGTTACTGTTATTTACCTTTCTGCAGTATCGCCACATGTTACTATTATTTACCCACTGCTGTATCGCAACATGTATCTTTTATTTTCCTATCTGCAGTATCGCTACATTTTATTATTTACTTATCTATAGTATCGTCACATGTAACTGTTATTTACCTTTCTGCAATATCGGAACGTGTTACTGTTATTTACCCATCTGTTTTGTTGTCACATGTTACTGTTATTTATCTATCTGCAGTATAGTCACAAGTTATTGTTATTTATCTACAGCTGTCTCGCCACATGTTACTGTTATTTACCCACTACTGTATAGCCACATGGTTCTGTTATTTACACACTGCTGTATCGCCACATGTTTCTGATATAACCTATCCGATGTATTGCTCATGTTACTGTTATGTACATATAGGAGTATCGCCACATGTTACTGTTATTTACCTATCTGCAGTATCGCTACATGTTACTATTATTTACCTACTGCTGTATCGCCACATGCAACTTTTATTGACTTATCAGCAGTATCGCCACATATTACTGGTATTTACCTATCTGCAGTACGGCCAGATGTTACTGTTATTTACCGATCTGCAGTATGGCCAGATGTTACTGTTATTTACTTATCTGCAGTATCGCCACATGTTACTACTATTTACCTTCCTGCAGTATCGCCGCATGTTTCTGTTATTTACCTATTTGAAGTATCGTCACATGTTACTACTGTTTACATATCTGCAGTATCGCCACATATTACTGTTATTTAACTACTGCTGTATCACCACATGTTACTACTATTCAACCACGGATGTATCGCCATATGTTACTGTTTTTTACCCACTGCTGTATCGCCATATGTTACTGTTATATACCAACTGCGGTATCTCTATATGTAACAGTTATTTTCCTATCTGCAGTATCCCCACATACTACTATTCTTTACTTACCTGCAATATTGTACATCTGTTACTGTTATTTATCTATCTGCAGTATCGCCACATCTTACTGTTCTTCACCTATTTGCCGCCTAATTTTATTATTATTTATCAACTGCTGTATCGGCATTGATACTGTTATTTACCTATCTACGTTATCGCCATATGTAACTATCATTTACTCACTGCTCTATCGCCACATTTTACCGTTATTTACTTATCTGCAGTATCGCCACATGGTACTGTAATTCACCCACAGCTGCATCGCCACATGGTACTGAAATTTACTTATATGTAGAATCGCCACATGTTACTGTTTTTACATATCTACAGAATCGCCACGTGTTACTTTATTTACCCACTGCTGTATCGCCATATGTTACTGTTATTTATCTATCTGCAGTATCGGCACTTGTTACTGTTATTTACTTATCTGCAGTATTGCCACATGTTACTGTTATTTACCTATCAGCGGTATGGCCACATGTTACTATTATTTACCAACTGCTGTATCGCCACATGGTACTATTATTTACCGTTTTGCAGTATCGCCACATGTTACTGTTATTTACCTATCGGCGGTATCGCCACGTGTTACTTTATTTACCCACTGTTGTATCGCCATATGTTACTTTTATTTATCTAGCTGCAGTATCGGCACTTAATACTGTTTTTACTTATCTGCAGTATTGCCACATGTTACTATTATTTACCTGTCTGCAGTATCGCCACATGTTACTGTTATTTACCTACCAGCGGTTTCGCCACATGTAACTATTATTTACCCACTGCTGTATCGCCACATGTTACTATAATTTACCCACTGCTGTATCGCCACATGTTACTATTATTTACCCACTGCTGTATTGCCACATGTTACTATTATTTACCTTTGTGCAGTATCGCCATATGTAACTGTTATTTATATATCTGCAGTATCGCCACATGTCACTATTATTTACCTAAATGCAGTATCGCCACATGATTCTAATGTTATTTGTATATTGAAAGGGGAGGGCCGTAACCAATGTTGCTTGAACTTGTGGCCAAAGCCGTTTGTTATGTGAATTATGCAATAAAATATGTTTAAACCATCGCCACCTGTTACTATTATTTACCCACGGCTATATCGCCAAATATGACGGTTCTGTACCCACTGCTGTATCGCCTTTTTTATTTTTCTATCTGCGTCATCGCCACATGTTACTGTTATTTATCCACTGCTGTAGCGCCACATGTTACCGTTATTTACTTATCTGCAGTATCGCCACATGGTTCTGTTATTTACCCACAGCTACATCGCCATATGGTACTGTTATTTCCCTATCTACAGTATCTCCGCATGTTACTTTTATTTACCCACCGCTGTATCGCCACATGTTATATTTATTTACCTATCTACAGTATCGGCACTTGTTACTGTTATTTACTTATCTGCCGTATCGACACATGTAACTATTATTTACATATCTGCAGTATCGCCACATGTTTCTGTTATTAACCTATCTACCGTATCAACACATGTAACTATTATTTACATATCTGCATTATCGCCACATGTTTCTGTTATTAACCTATCTGCCGTATCAACACATGTAACTATTATTTACATATCTGCAGTATCGCCACATGTTTCTGTTATTAACCTATCTGCCGTATCAACACATGTAACTATTATTTACATATCTGCATTATCGCCACATGTTTCTGTTATTAACATATCTGCCGTATCGATACATGTAACTATTATTTACATATCTGCAGTATCGCCACATGTTTCTGTTATTAACCTGTCTGCATTTACGCCACATATTACTATTATATACCCACTGCTGTATCGCCACATTTTACTTTTATTTGCCCACTGCTGCATCGCCACATGTTACTTTTATTTACATATTTGTAGTATCGCCACATGGTACTGCTATTAACCAATCTGCATTATCGGCACATTTTTCTGTTTTTTACCTATCTACATATTTGCAACGTGTTTCTTTGATTTACCCACTGCTGTACCGCCATTTGTTACTGTTATTGATCTATCTGCAGTATCGCCACATGTTACTGTTATTTATTTATCTGCAGTATCGACATATGTTACTGTTATTTATCTATCTGCAGTATCACCACATGTTACTGTTATTGATCTATCTGCAGTATCGCCACATGTTACTGTTTTTTACCCACTGCTGTATCGCCTATTGTTTCTGTTATTAACCTATCTGCTGTATTGCCAAATGTTTCTATTTTTTACATATATGCAGTATTGCCATATGTTACTGTCATTAACTTATCTGCAGTATTGCCACATATTACTGTTTTAACCCATAGCTGTATCGCCGCATGCTTCTGTTATTAACTTATCTCCTGTATTGCCACATGTTACTATTATTTACATATATGCTGTATCGCCACATGTTACTGTTATTTACCTATCTGCAGTATCCCACATCTTTCTGTTTTTTATCTATCTACAGAATCGCCACGTGTTACTTTTATTTACCCACTACTGTATCGCCAGATGTTAGTGTTATTTATCTATTTGCAGTATCGCCGCATGTTACTATTATTTATCTTTCTGCAGTATCGCAACATGTTACTATTATCTAACTATCTGCAGTATCGGCACTTGTTACTGTTGTTTACTTATCTGCAGTATCACCACATGTTACTTTTATTTACCTATCTGTAGTATCGCCACATGTTACTATTATTTACATATAGGGAGTATCGCAACATGTTACTGTTATTGATCTATCTGCAGTATCGCCACATGTTACTTTTTTATCCATTGCTGTATCGCCATATGTTACTGTTATTAACGTATCTGCTGTATTGCCACATGTTACTATTATTTACATATATGCAGTATCGCCACATGTTTCTGTTATTTACCATTCTGCAGTATCGCAACATATTATTGTTTTTACCCATTGCTGTATCGCCACATGTTTCTGTTATTAACCTATTTGCTGTATTGCCACATGTTACTTTTATATATATATATATATGCTGTATCGCCACATGTTACTGTTATTTACCTATCTGCAGTATCGCCACATGTTACAGTTATTTACCTATCTGCAGTGTCGCCACATGTAACTTTTATTGACCTATCTGCTGTATCGCCACATGTTACTATTATATACCTTTCTGCAGTATCACCACAAGTTACTGTTATTTACCTATCTGCAGTATTATCACATGTTACTATTATTTACCTATCTACAGTATCGCCATATGTTACTGTTATTTACCCACGGCTGTATCGCCACATGTGACTGTTATTTACCTGTCTGTAGTATCGCCACATTTCACTATTATTTACCCACTGCTGTATCGCCACATCTTACTGTTATTTACCTGTCTGCAGTATCGCCACATGTTACTGTTATTTACCTATCTGTAGTATGCCACATGTTACTGTTATTTACATATCTGCTGTATCGCCACATGTTACTGCTATTTACATAGATACAGTATCGCCACAGTAACCCTATCTACGGTATCGCCACATGTTACTGTTATTTACCCACGGCTGTATCGCCACATGTGACTGTTATTGACCTGTCAGTAGTATCGCCACAATTTACTTTTATTTACCCACTGCTGTATCGCCACATGTTACTGTTATTAACTAATATGCAGTATATCCATATGCTACTGTTATTTACATATCTGCTGTATCGCCACATGTTACTGCTATTTACAAAGATGCAGTATCGCCACATGTTACTGTTATTTACCTATCTGCAGTATTACCACATTTTACTATTATTTACATATATGCAGTATCGCCATATGGTTCTGTTATTAACTTATATTTTTTATCGCCACATGGTACTGTTATTTACCCACTGCAGTATTGCCACATGTTACTTTTATTTACTTATCTGCATTATCGCCACATGTAACTGTTATTTATCTATCTGCAGTATCGCCACATGTTACTGTTATTTATCTATCTGCAGTATCGGCGTTTGTAATTGTTATTTGCCTATCTGTTGTATCGCCACATGTTACTGTTCTTTACCTGTCTGCAGTATCGCCACATTTTACTGTTATTTACTTATCTGAGTATCGCCACATGTTATTACTTTATCCCTGTCTGCAGTATCAACACTTGTTACTACTTTAACCCTATCTGCAATATCGATCCTTTTTACTCCTTTTTCCCTATCTGCCGTATCCGCGTGTGTAACTGTTATTTGCCTATCTGTTTTATCGCCATATGTTACTATTATTCACCTGACGCAGTATCACCACATATTACTGGTATATACCTATCTGCAGTATGGCCAGATGTTACTGTTATTTACCGATCTGCAGTATTGCCAGATGTTGTTATTTTCTTATCTGCAGTATCGCCACATGTTACTACTATTTACCTTCCTGCAGTATCGCCACGTGTTTCTGTTATTTACCTATTTGAAGTATCGTCACATGTTACCACTGTTTACATATCTGCATTATCGCCACATGTTACTGTTATAAACCGGTCTTCAGTATCAGCACTTGTGATTGTTATCAACTGACCTGCGGTTTTGCTAAGTGTTACTGTTATATACCAATCTGCTGTATCGGCACGTGTAATTGTTACTTACCAATCTACAATATCAGTACGTGTGACTGTTATAAACTGACCTGCGGTTTCGCTACGTGTAATTGTTATACACCAATCTGCTGTATCGGCACGTGTTATTGTTATTTACCAATATGCAGTATCGGCACTTGTTATTATTGTTATAACTGATCTGTTGTATAGGCACGTGTTACTGATTTTGACCGATCTGCAGTATCGGCATTTGTGTTTGATATAAACTGATCTTCAGTATCGGCACGTGTTACTGTTATATACCGATCTACAATATCGGTACGTTTTATTGTTATTTACCGATCTGCAGTATCGACACTTGTTACTGTTATAAACTGATCTTCAGTTTCGGCATTTGATTCTGATAGTTACTGATCTGCAGTATCGGCACGTGTTACAGTTTTAAATTGGTCTGCGGTTTCGGCATGTGTTACCGATATTTACCGATCTGCAGTATCCTTACCTGTTTTTGTTATTTACCGATCTGCAGTATCAGCACTTGTTACTGTTATAAACTGATCTGCAGTATCGGCACGTGATACTGTTATAAACTGATCTTTAGTATCAGCACTTGATAGTGTTATAAACATGTCTGCAGTATCGGCACGTGTTACCCTTATATACCTATCTGTAATAGCATCAGTCGTTACTGTTATAAACCGATCTGCGCTATCGGCACAAGTTATTGTTATTCACCGATCCGAAGTATTGATATGTGTCACTATTATCGACCGATCTACAGTATCAGCACTTGTTACTGTTATAAACTGATCTGCAGTATAAGCACGTGTAATTGATATTAACCGATATGCAACATCGGCACGAGTAATTGTTATTTACCGATCCGCAGTGTCGGCACATGCTATGGTTATAAAATGATCTGCAGTATCGGAACGTGTTAATGATATTAACTACTTGTTATTGTAATTTCCCGATCTGCAGTATCGGCGCTTGTTTCTTTTATAAACCTCTCTGGAGTTTGTAACTATAATAAACTGATCTGCAGTGTAGAAACGTGTTATTAATATTAACCGATATGCAGTTTTGGCAGTTGTTATAGTTTGGATCTGGAATATCAGTAACTTTTATAAACCTACCTGCAGTATCGGCAATAGTATCTGCTATAAACTGATATGCATAATCGGAACGTAATACTGTTACTGACCGATCTACAGTATCATTACTTCTTACTGCTATTCACCTTTTTATTTAAGTCGCATTTGTTACTGTTATCAACTGATCTGCCGTTTCGACATTTGTTACTGTTATAAAATGTTCTGCAGTATCGGCATTTTTTTGTTACTGTTACTTACAGATCTGCAGTATCGGCACTTGTTACTGTTATATACCGATCTGCAGTATCGGCACGTGTTACGGCTTTATACTAATCTGCAGTAACCACATTTGTTACTGTTATTTACCGACCTACAGTATCGGCACTTGTTATTGTTATTTACCGCTCTGCACTATCGGCATTTGTTATTGTTATTTACCGATCTGCAGTATTGGCATTTGTAACTGTTATTTACCTATCTGCAGTATCGGCACTTGTTATTGTTATTTACCGCTCTGAACTATCGGCATTTGTTATTGTTATTTACCAACCTGCAGAATTGGCATTTGTAACTGTTATTTACCGATCTGCAGTATCGGCACTTGTTATTGTTATTTACCGCTCTGCACTATCGGCATTTGTTATTGTTATTTACCGATCTGCAGTATTGGCATTTGTAACTGTTATTTACCGATATGCAGTTTTGGCACTTGTTATTGTTATTTACCGCTCTGCACTATCGGCATTTGTTACTGTTATTTACCGATCTGCAGTATTGGCATTTGTAACTGTTATTTACCGATATGCAGTTTTGGCACTTGTTATTGTTATTTACCGCTCTGCACTATCGGCATTTGTTACTGTTATTTACCGATCTGCAGTATTGGCATTTGTAACTGTTATTTACCGATATGCAGTTTTGGCACTTGTTATTGTTATTTACCGCTCTGCACTATCGGCATTTGTTACTGTTATTAACCGATCTGCAGTATTGGCATTTGTAACTGTTATTTACTGATCTGCAGTATTGACATTTGTTACGGTTTTATACTGATCTGCAGTATTGGCATTTGTAACTGTTATTAACCGATTTGCAGTATTGGAATTTGTTACGGTTATATACTGGTCTGCAGTATCGGCATTTGTTATTGTTATTTACTGATCTACAGTATTGACACATATAACTGATATTTACCGATCTGCAGTACGGATATTTGTAACTGTTATTTACCGATCTGCAGTATTGGCATTCGTTGCGGTTATATAATTATCTGCAGTACCGATATGTGTAGCTGTTATACACTGATCTGCAGTATCGGCATTTGTTATTGTTATTTACTGATCAACTATCATCACTTGTTTCTGTTGTTTACCGATCGGCAGTATCGGCACTTGTTACTGTTACATACCGATATGCAGTATCATCACTTGATACTGTTATTGATCGATCTGCAGTATTGGCACTTGTTGCTGTTTCATACCAATCTGCAGTTTCATTGCTTATAACTATTACTTACCGATATTCAGTATCGGCATGTGTTACTGTTACATACAGATCTGCAGTGTCACCACTTATTACTGTTAATTCCCGATCTGCAGTATCGGCACGTGTTGCTGTTACATACGGATCTGCAGCATTACCACTAGTTACTGTTATTTACCGATCTTCAGTATCGGCACGTGTTACTGTTACATACCGATCTGCAGTATCATCACTTGTTACCGTAATATACTGATCAGAAATGTCGTCACGTGTTACTGTTATATGCTGATATGTAGTACTGGCATTTGTTAAATTTAATTACCAATATACAGGATCAGCACTTGTTACTGTTATTTACCAATCTGTAGTATTAACATTTGTTTCTGCTATTTACCGAAATACTGTATCATAAATTGTCACTGTTACATACCGATGTACAGTACCATCACTTTTTACTTTTATTGACAGAAATGCAGTTTTGACACGTTTTGCTGTTATTTACCTATCTGCAGTATCATCACTTGTTACTTTTATTGACAGATCTCCAGTTTTGACACGTTTTGCTGTTATTTACCGATCTGCAGTATCATCACTTGTTACTTTTATTGACCGATCTGCTGTATCAGCACATGTACAGTTACATATCAATCTGAAGTATCGGCACTTGTTTTTGTTAAAAACAGATCTGCAATATCGGCTATTATATCTGTAACAAATGGTGATACTGTAGATCGGTAATTAACTGCAACAAACAATGATACTATAAATACGAAAATAGTAAATTGTGATGATAGTGTAGGTCGATAAATATATATTATAACAGTGACACGTGGTGATACTGTATATCGGTTTATAACAGTAACACGTGGTGGTACTGTATATCGGTTTATAACAGTAACAAGTGGTGATACTGTATATCGGTTTACAACAGTAACAAGTGGTGATACTGTATATCGGTTTATAACAGTAACACGTGGTGATACTGTATATCGGCTTATAACAGTAACATATGATAATACTGCAGATCGGTTTTATAACAGTGACATATCATAATACTATATATCGATTTAAAACAGTAACAAGCGATAATATTGTACATCAATAAATAACAGTAACAAGTGATGATACTACAGATCGGTTTATAACAGTAACAAACGATGATAATGCAGCTCTGTTTATAACAGTAACAAGTGGTGATACTGCAGATTAGCTTAAAACAATATATTATAGATCGGTTTATAACAGTAACAAGTGATGATACTGTTAATGGGTTTATAACAGTAACAAGTGATGATAGTGTAATTGGTTTATAACAGTAGCAAATGACTATACTGTAGAACGGTGAATAACAGTAACATGTGATGATACTGAATACCGGTTTATATCAGTGATAAGTGATGGTACTGTAGATCGGTTTATAACAGTAACAAGTGATGATACTGCTAATGGGTTTATAACAGTAATAAATGATGAAACTGCCAATCGGTTTATAACAGTAACAGGTGATGATAGTGTAGTTCGGTTTATATCCGTGACAAATGAGGATAATGTTTAACGGTTTTTGGTGATACTGCAGATCGGCTACAACAGTAACAAGTGATGATAGTCTAGATTGGTTTATGACAATAACAAATGTTGAAAGTGTAGTTTGATTTATAACAGAAACAAGTGATGATACTGTTACTCGGTTTATAACAGTAACCAGTGATGACAGTGTAGATCGGTGTATAACAGTCACAAGTGATGATACTGCAGATCTGTTGATAACAATACAAGTGATGATACTGTTAATCGGTTTATAACAGTAACAAGTGATGACAGTGTAGATCAGTGTATAACAGTAACAAGTGATGATACTAAAGATCTGTTGATAACAGTAACAAGTGATGATACTGTTAATCGGTTTATAACAGAAACAAGTGATCAAAGTGCAGATCGGTTTATAAAAGTAACAAGTGATGAAACTGTTAATATGTTTATAACAGTAACACGTGATGACAGTGTAGATCGGTGTATAACAGGAACAAGTGATAATACCGCAGATCTGTTGATAACAGTAACAAGTGATGACAGTGTAGATCGGTGTATAACAGTAACAAGTGATGATACTGCAGATCAGTTTACAACAGTAACAAGTGATGATATTATATATCGGTTTGTGACAGTAACAAGAGATGAAACTGTAAATAGGTTTATAACAGTAACAAGTGATGACATTTCAGATCGGTGTATAACAGTAACAAGTGATGATACTGCAGATGGGTGAAAATGTAGATCCGTTTATATCCGTGACAAGTGATGATAGTGTAGATCGGTTTATAACAGTAACAAGTGGTGACACTGCAAATCGGTTTACAACAGTAACAAGTGATGATAGTATATATCGGTTTGTAACAGTAACAAGTGGTGAAACTGTAGATCGGTTTATATCCGTGACAAGTGATGATAGTGAAGATCGGTTTATAACAGTAACAAGTGGTGATACTGCAGATCGGTTTAAAACAATAACAAGTGATGATAGTGCAGATCGGTTAGTAACAGTAACAAGTGATGACACTGTAAACTGGTTTATAAAGAAACAAGTTGTTACACTGTAGATCGGTTTTAAACAGTAACAAGTGATGGTACTGTAGATCGGTTAATAACAGTAACAAGAAATGATAGCGTAGATCGGTTTAGAACAGTTACAAGTGATGAAAGTGTAGATCGGTTAATAACAGTAACAAGTGTTGACACTGTAGTTCGGTTAATAACAGTAACTAACGATGGTACTGTAGATCGGTTAATAACAGTAACAAGTGGTGACACTGTAGATCGGTTTATAACAGTAACAATGGATGGTACTACAGATCGGTAATTAACAGTAACAAGTGTTGGTACTTTAGACAGGTTTATATCAGTTATAAGTAATGATACTGTAGTTCGGTTTATAGCAGTAACAAGTGATTATAATATAAATCGATAATAAGTAATGATACTGCAGATCGGTATACAACAGTAACAAGTAATGATAGTGTAGATCGGTTTATAACAGTAGCATGTGATGATAGTGTATATCGGTTTATAACAGTAACAGATGATGAAACTGTAGCTCGGTTTACAACAATAACAAGTGATGATACTCTAGATCGGTGTATAACAGTAACAGGTGATGATACTGAAGTTCGGTTTGTGACAGTAACAAGTGATGAAATTGTAGTACGGTTTATAACATTAACACGTGAAGATATGATAGTTTAGTTTGGTTTACAACATTAACAAGTGTTGATATGATAGTTTAGTTCGGTTAATAACAGTAACAAGTGATGAAAGTGAAGTACAGTTTATTACAGTAACAAGTGATGATACTCTAGATCGGTGTATAACAGTAACAGGTGATGATACTAAAGTTCGGTTTGTGACAGTAACAAGTGATGAAATTGTAGTACGGTTTATAACATTAACACGTGAAGATATGATAGTTTAGTTCGGTTTACAACATTAACAAGTGTTGATATGATAGTTTAGTTCGGTTAATAACAGTAACAAGTGATGAAAGTGAAGTACAGTTTATAACAGTAACAAGTGATGATACTCTAGATCGGTGTATAACAGTAACAGGTGATGATAATGCAGTTCGTTTTATGACAGTAACAAGTTGTGATAGTGTAGATCGGTTTATAACAGTAACAAGTGATTATAGTGTAGTTCGGTTTATACCAATAACAAGTGATGAAACTGTAGTTCGGTTTATAACAGTAACAAGTGATAAAACTGTAGTTCGATTTATAACAGTAACAAGTGATGATACTGCAGTTCGTTTTATGACAGTAACAAGTGATGATAGTGTAGATCGGTATATAACAGTAACAAATGATGATAGTGTAGATCCGTTTATAACAATAACAAGTGATGATCAATTAGTTCGGTTTATAACAGTAACAAGTGATGAAACTGTAGTTCGGTTTATATCAGTAACAAGTGATGACACGGTTAATCGGTGTATAACAGTAACAAATGATGATAGTGTAGATCGGTATATAACAGTAACAAATGATGATAGTGTAAATCGGTTTATAACAATAACAAGTGATGATCAATTAGTTCGGTTTATAACAGTAACAAGTGATGAAACTGTAGTTCGGTTTATATCAGTAACAAGTGATGAAACTGTAGTTCGGTTTATAACAGTAACACGTGGTAAAACTGTAGTTCGATTTATAACAGTAACAAGTGATGATACTGCAGTTCGTTTTATGACAGTAACAAGTGATGATAATGTAGATCGGTATATAACAGTAACAAATGATGATAGTGTAGATCGGTTTATAACAATAACAAGTGATGATCAATTAGTTCGGTTTATAACAGTAACAAGTGATGAAACTGTAGTTCGGTTTATATCAGTAACAAGTGATGACACGGTAAATCGGTGTATAACAGTAACAAATGATGATAGTGTAGATCGGTATATAACAGTAACAAATGATGATAGTGTAAATCGGTTTATAACAATAACAAGTGATGATCAATTAGTTCGGTTTATAACAGTAACAAGTGATGAAACTGTAGTTCGGTTTATATCAGTAACAAGTGATGACACGGTAGATCGGTGTATAACAGTAACAAGTAATGATACTGTATGTAGTTCGTTTAATGACAGTAACAAGTGAGGATAGTGTAGTTCAGTTTATAACAATAACGATTGACTATACTGTAGATCGGTTTATAACAATAACAAGTGATGATAGTGTAGTGCGTTTTATAACAATAACAAGTGATGATACTGCAGTTCGGTTTACAACAGTAACAAGTAATTATAGTGCAGTTCGGTTATAACAAAAATAAGTGATGATACTGTAGATCGGTTTATAACAGTAACAAGTAATTATAGTGTAGTTCAGTTTATAACAGTAACAAGTAATTAAAGTGTAGTTCGGTTTATAACAGTAACAAGTGATGATAATGAAGATTGGTTTATAACAGTAACAAGCGATGGAAGTGTAGATCGGTTAATAACAGTAACAAATGATGGTACTGTTGATCTGCCAATCACAGAAACAGGTGGTGACACTGTGAATCGTTTTATAACAGTAACAATGGATGGTACTACATATCGGTAAATAACATATTAAGTGTTGGTACTGTAGACAGGTTTCTAACAGTAGCAGGAGATGACACTGTAGATCACTTTATAACAGTAACAAGGGATGATAGGGATGATACTGCAGATTTGTTTATAACAGTAACAAGCGATGAAAGTGTAGATCGGTTAGTAACAGTAACAAATGATGGTACTGTTGATCTGCCAATCACAGTAACAAGTGGTGACCATGTAAATCGTTTTATAACAGTAACAAGGGATGATACTGCAGATCGGTAAATAGCAGTAACAAGTGATTGTACTGTAGATCGTCGTCTAACAGTTATAAGTAAGGATACTGTACTTCCATTTATAACAGTAACAAGTGATTATAATATAAATCGATAACAAGTGATGATACTGCATATCGGTATACAACAGTAACATTTAATGGTAGTGTAGTTCGGTTTATGACAGTAACAAGTGATGAGAGTGTATATCGGTATACAACAATAACACGTGATGGTAGTGTAGTTCGGTTTATAACAGTAACCAGTGGTGATACTGTAGATCGGTGAATAACAGTAGCAAGTGATGACAGTGTAGATCGGTTTAAAACAGTAACAAGTGATGATACTGTTGTTCGTGTATTGACAGTAACAAGTGATGATAGTGTATATCGGTTTATAACAGTAACAAGTGATGATATTGTTGTTCTGTTTATATAGTGTAGTTCTATTTATAACAATAACAAGTGATGATACTGTAGATCGGTTTACAACAATAACAAGTAATGATAGTGTAGTTCGGTTTATAATAATAACAAGTGATGATAGTGTAGATCGGTTTATTAGAGTAACAAGTGATGATACTGTAGTTGAGGGTATGACAGTAACAAGTGATGATAGTATAGATCGGTTTTTAACAGTAACAAGTGATGATATGATAGTTTAGTTTGGTTAATAATAGTAACAAGTGATAAAACTGTAGTTCGGTTTATAACAGTAACAAGTGATGATACTGTAAATCGGTGTATAACAGTAACAAGTGATGATAATGTAGTTCGTTTTATGACAGTAACAATTTGTGATAGTGTAGATCGGTTTATAACAGTAACAAGTGATGAAAGTGTAATTCGGTTTATACCAGTAACAATTGATGAAACCGTACTTCGGTTTATAACAGTAACAAATGATGAAACTGTAGTTTGGTTTATAACAGTAACAAGTGATGCTACTGCAGTTCGTTTTATGACAGTAACAAGTAATTATAGTGTAGTTCAGTTTATAACAATAACAAGTAATTAAAGTGTAGTTCGGTTTATAACAGTAACAAGTGATGATAATGAAGATTGGTTTATAACAGTAACAAGCGATGGAAGTGTAGATCGGTTAATAACAGTAACAAATGATGGTACTGTTGATCTGCCAATCACAGAAACAGGTGGTGACACTGTGAATCGTTTTATAACAGTAACAATGGATGGTACTACATATCGGTAAATAACATATTAAGTGTTGGTACTGTAGACAGGTTTCTAACAGTAGCAGGAGATGACACTGTAGATCACTTTATAACAGTAACAAGGGATGATAGGGATGATACTGCAGATTTGTTTATAACAGTAACAAGCGATGAAAGTGTAGATCGGTTAGTAACAGTAACAAATGATGGTACTGTTGATCTGCCAATCACAGTAACAAGTGGTGACCATGTAAATCGTTTTATAACAGTAACAAGGGATGATACTGCAGATCGGTAAATAGCAGTAACAAGTGATTGTACTGTAGATCGTCGTCTAACAGTTATAAGTAAGGATACTGTACTTCCATTTATAACAGTAACAAGTGATTATAATATAAATCGATAACAAGTGATGATACTGCATATCGGTATACAACAGTAACATTTAATGGTAGTGTAGTTCAGTTTATGACAGTAACAAGTGATGAGAGTGTATATCGGTATACAACAATAACACGTGATGGTAGTGTAGTTCGGTTTATAACAGTAACCAGTGGTGATACTGTAGATCGGTGAATAACAGTAGCAAGTGATGACAGTGTAGATCGGTTTAAAACAGTAACAAGTGATGATACTGTTGTTCGTGTATTGACAGTAACAAGTGATGATAGTGTATATCGGTTTATAACAGTAACAAGTGATGATATTGTTGTTCTGTTTATATAGTGTAGTTCTATTTATAACAATAACAAGTGATGATACTGTAGATCGGTTTACAACAATAACAAGTAATGATAGTGTAGTTCGGTTTATAATAATAACAAGTGATGATAGTGTAGATCGGTTTATTAGAGTAACAAGTGATGATACTGTAGTTGAGGGTATGACAGTAACAAGTGATGATAGTATAGATCGGTTTTTAACAGTAACAAGTGATGATATGATAGTTTAGTTTGGTTAATAATAGTAACAAGTGATAAAACTGTAGTTCGGTTTATAACAGTAACAAGTGATGATACTGTAAATCGGTGTATAACAGTAACAAGTGATGATAATGTAGTTCGTTTTATGACAGTAACAATTTGTGATAGTGTAAATCGGTGTATAACAGTAACAAGTGATGAGATTGTAGATCGGTTTATAACAGTAACAAGTGATGAAAGTGTAATTCGGTTTATACCAGTAACAATTGATGAAACCGTACTTCGGTTTATAACAGTAACAAATGATGAAACTGTAGTTTGGTTTATAACAGTAACAAGTGATGCTACTGCAGTTCGTTTTATGACAGTAACAAGTTATAATAAAGTAGATCGGTGTATAACAGTTACAAGTGATAATAGTGTAGTTTGCTTTATAACAATAACAAGTGATGATACTGCAGATCGGTCACCAACAGTTACAAGTGATGAAAGTGTAGTTCGGTTTACAACAGTGACAAATGATGATACTGTAGATCAGTGTATAACATTAACAAATGATGATATTGTAGTAAGGTTTATGACAGTAACAAGTGATGATAGTGTAGATCGGTTTATAACAATAACAAGTGATGGTCAATTAGTTCGGTTTATAACAGTAACAAGTGATGATACTGTAGATCGGTGTATAACAGTAACAACTGATGATACTGTAGTTCGTTTAATGACAATAACAAGTGATGATAGTATATATCGTTTTATAACAGTAACAAGTGATGATAATGTAGTTCGGTTTATAACAATAACAAGTGATGATACTGTAGATCGGTTTATAACAATAACAAGTAATGATAGTGTATTTCGGTTTATAATAATAACAAGTGATGATAGTGTAGATCGGTTTATAACAGTAACAAATGATGATACTGCAGTTCGGTTTACAACAGTAACAAGTAATTATAGTGCTGTTCGGTTATAACAGAAATTAGTGATGATACTGTAGATCGGTTTATAACAGTAACAAGTGATGATAATAAGGTTGGTTAATAACATTAACAAGCGATGAAAGTGTAGATCGGTTAATAACAGTAACAGATGATGGTACTGTAGATCTGCCAATCACAGAAACAGGTGGTGACACTGTAAATCGGTTTATAACAGTAACAATGGATGGTACTTCATATCGGTAAATAACAGTAACAAGTGTAGGTACTGAAGACAGGTTTCTAACAGTAACAGGTGTTGACACTGTAGATCACTTTATAACAGTAACAAGGGATGATAGGGATGATACTGCAGATTTGTTTATAACAGTAACAAGCGATGAAAGTGTAGATCGGTTAATAACAGTAACAAATGATGGGACTGTAGATCTGCCAATCAAAGTAACAAGTGGTGACCATGTAAATCGTTTTATAACAGTAACAATGGATGGTACTACATATCGGTAAATAACAGTATTAAGTGTTGGTACTGTAGACAGGTTTATAACAGTAGCAAGTGGTGACACTGTAGATCACTTTATAACAGTAACAAGGGATGATAGGGATGATACTGCAGATCTGTTTGTAACAGTAACAAGCGATGAAAGTGTAGATCGGTTAATAACAGTAACAAATGATGGGACTGTAGATCTGCCAATCACAGTAACAAGTGGTGACCATGTAAATCGTTTTATAACAGTAACAAGGGATGATACTGCAGATCGGTAAATAGCAGTGACAAGTGGTGGTACTGTAGATCGTCGTATAACAGTTATAAGTGAGAATACTGTAATTCGTTTTATAACAGTAATAAGTGATTATAATATAAATCGATAACAAGTTATGATACTGCAGATCGGTATACAACAGTAACAAGTAATGGAAGTGTAGTTCGGATTAAAACAGTAACAAGTGATGATAGTGTATATCGGTATACAACAGTAACAAGTGATGGTAGTGTAGTTCGGTTACAACAGTAACAAGTGATGATACTGTAGATCGGTGAATAACAGTAGCAAGTGATGACAGTGTAGATCGGTTTATAACAGTAACAAGTGATGATACTGCAGACCGTTTAACAAAAGTTACAAGTGATGAAAGTGTAGTTCGGTTTACAACAATAACAAGTGATGAAAGTGTTGATCGGTGTATAACAGTAACAAATGATTATATTGTAGTTCGGTTTATGACAGTAACAATTGATGATAGTGTAGATCGGTTTATAAAATTAACAAGTGATGATATAATAGTTTAGTTCGGTTTATACCAGTAACAAGTGATGAAACTGTAGTTCTGTTTATAACAGTTACAAGTGATGATACTCTAGATCGGTGTATAACAGTAACAAGTGATGATACTGTAGTTCGTTTTATAACAGTAACAAGTTGTGATAGTGTATATCGGTTTATAACAGTAACAAGTGATGACAGTGTAGTTCGGTTTATACAAGTAACAAGTGATGAGATTGTAGATCGGTTTATAACAGTAACAAGTGATGAAACTGTAATTCGGTTTATAACAGTAACAAGTGATGAAACTGTAGATCGGTTTATAACAGCAACAAGTGATGATACTGTAGTTCGTTTTATGACAATAATAAGTTATGATAGTATAGATCGGTTTATAACAGTAACAAATGATGTTAGTGTAGTTCGGTTTATAACAGTAACGAGTGATGATACTGCAGATCGGTTTATAACAGTAACAAGTAATGATACTGCATATCTGTTTACAACAGTAACAAGTGATGAAAGTGTAGTTCGGTTTACAACAATAACAAGTGATGGTAGCGTAGATCGGTTTATAACAGTAACCAGTGGTGATACTGTAGATCGGTGTATAACAGTAATAAGTGATGACAGTGTAGTTCGGTTTATGACAGTAACAAGTTATGATAGTGTAGATCAGTTTATAACAGTAACAAGAGATGATACTGTAGATCGGTGTATAACAGTAACAAGTGATGATACTGAAGTTCAGTTTATGACATTAACAAGTGATGATAGTGTAGATCGGTTTATAACAGTAACAAGTGATGAAACTGTAGTTCGGTTTCTAACAATAACAAGTGATGATAGTGTAGTTCGGTTTATAACAGTAACAAGTGTTGATAGTGTAGTTCTGTTTATAACAGTAACAAGTGATGATATGATAGTTTAGTTCGGTTAATAACAGTAACAAGTGATGAAACTGTAGTTCGGTTTATAACAGTTACAAGTGATGATACTGTAGGTCGGTGTATAACAGTAACAAGTGAAGATACTGTAGTTCGTTTTATGACAGTAACATGTTATGATAGTGTAGATCGTTTTATAACAGTAACAAGTGATGAAAGTGTAGTTCGGTTAATGACAGTAACAAGTGATGATAGTGTAGATCGGTTTAAAACAGTAACAAGTGATGATAGTTTAGTTCGGTTTATAACAGGAACAAGTGATGAAACTGTAGTTATGTTTATGACAGTAACATGTGATGATACTGTAGTCTGTTTTATGACAGTTACAAGTGATGATAGTGTAGATCGCTTTATAACAGTAACAAGTGATGATAGTGTAGTTCGGTTGATAACAATAACAAGTAATGATAGTATAGTTCGGTTTATAACAATAACAAGTGAAGATAGTGTAAATCGGTTTATAACAATAACAAGTGAAGATTGTGTATTTCGGTTGATAACAATAACAAGTAATGATAGTATAGTTCGGTTTAAAACAATAACAAGTGAAGATAGTGTAGTTCGGTTTATAACAATAACAAGTAATGATACTGTAGATCGGTTTTTAACAATAACAAGTGATGATAGTGTAGTTCGGTTTATAACAATAACAAGTGATAATACTGCAGTTCGGTTTACACCAGTAACAAGTAATTATAGTGTAGTTTGGTTACAGTAGCAATTAGTAATGATACTGTAGATTGGTTTATAACAGTAACATGTGATGATACTGTAGATCAGTTCATACCAGTGGCAAGCCATGGTTTGTAGATCGGTTTAAAACAGTAACAAATGATGATAATGAAGGTTGGTTAATAACAGTAACACGTGATTATACTGTAGATCTTTTATGCAGCTATTTGTACGTCGGGTATTTTCTTTAATAATCATCTTCCCTACAAATATTATTGTATATGTTTTTTTATATTAATCAACTTAACGACTATGCTTGTGTATCTAGCCATTTATTAAGCCGGTGAGCAATATTTGATTAATATTGGATGTTTTGCTGTTGGAACTTGTTGGAACGTGTCGCAGCTTCAATGTGTACCGCACGTTTCAAGCAAAATATGTTTTATAAGCTTTTAAATAACCAAATAAATAACCTTTTTACCTGTCTATTTCAGAGGGTCAAACAATTCGACTTGATGTGAAAAAAAAAATGTTGAAGAAGAAGACCATGTCACTGGTATTACTGTATATGCTAGTGGAGACACAGTGCAATTTAATTGCAGTGCTTCTATTTACAACTGGCGTAGTATCGATCGGTTAACACCGGGACTTGCCTGGTCAAAAGTTAAAGGAAATTCAAGCAAATGGCTACCTCATAGCCCCGAAAACGAAACAACTATAACAACTGTGGATAAATGCTTTTGGTATCAATCACGCGTGTTCACATACATCGTATCGAGTGATGACGGTAACATTACATTTCAATGTCAAATAGTAAACGGGCTACGTGACGAAAGTTCAAGCTATTTCTTAACGAAAAGTAAGTTTATTTATGCTTCCGCCCGAAGTATTCGCATAGTTATTTCTTTTTTGAACATTCATCAACATAATAATATATTGCATTTACTCTAATCACGAGTCGATCTTTCATAGAACAGTAGATCTTATCACGAGGTATATCACATAACACGAACTTTAGATCTGATCACGAGTTATATCATATAACACGAAAAGTAGATTTTATCACGTGTTATATCGCACAACACGAACAGTAGATCTTATCACGTGTTATATCACACAACACGAACAGTAGATCTTATCACGTGTTATATCACATAACACTAACAGTAGATCTAATCACTAGTTACATCACACAACACGAACAGTAGATCTTGTCACGAATTATATCACATAACACGAGCAGTAGATCTCATCACGTGTTCTATCACATAGCACTAACAGTAGATCTTATCACGAGGTATATCACATAACTCGAACAGTAGATCTTATCACGAGTTATATCACACAACACGAGCACACCAACAGTAGATCTTTTCACGAGGTATATCACATAACACTAACAATAGATCTTATCACGAGGTATATCACATAACACGAAAAATAGATCTTATCACGTATTATATCGCACAACACGAACAATAGATCTTATCACGTGTTATATCACACAACACGAACAGTAGATCTTATCACGTGTTATATCACATAACACTAACAGTAGATCTTATCACTAGTTACATCACACAACACGAACAGTAGATCTTGTCACGAATTATATCACATAACACGAGCAGTAGATCTCATCACGTGTTCTATCACATAGCACTAACAGTAGATCTTATCACGAGGTATATCACATAACTCGAACAGTAGATCTTATCACGAGTTATATCACACAACACGAGCACACCAACAGTAGATCTTTTCACGAGGTATATCACATAACACTAACAATAGATCTTATCACGAGGTATATCACATAACACGAAAAGTAGATCTTATCACGTATTATATCGCACAACACGAACAATAGATCTTATCACGTGTTATATCACACAACACGAACAGTAGATCTTATCACGTGTTATATCACATAACACTAACAGTAGATCTTATCACTAGTTACATCACACAACACGAACAGTAGATCTTGTCACGAGTTATATCACATAACACGAGCAGTAGCTCTTATCACGTGTTATATCACATAGCACTAACAGTAGATCTCATCACGAGGTATATCACATAACTCGGACAGTAGATCTTATCACGTGTTATATCACATAACACTAACAGTAGATCTTATCACTAGTTACATCACACAACACGAACAGCAGATCTCATCACGTGTTCTATCACATAACACAAACAGTAGCTCTTATCACGTGTTATATCACATAGCACTAACAGTAGATCTCATCACGAGGTATATCACATAACTCGGACAGTAGATCTTATCAAGAGTTATATCACACAACACGAACACACCAACAGTAAATCTTATCACGAGGTATATCACATAACACGAACAGTAGATCTTATCACGAGGTATATCACATAACATGAAAAGTAGATCTTATCACGTGTTATATCGCACAACACGAACAATAGATCTTATCACGCGTTATATCACACAACACGAATAGAAGATATTATCACTTGTTATATCACATATCAGGAACACACGAACAGTAGATCTTATCACGAGGTATATCACATAACACGAACAGTTGATCTTATCACGTGTTATATCACATAACACGAACACACGAACAGTAGATCTTATCACGAGGTATATCAAATAACACTAACAGTAGATCTTATCACTAGTTACATCGCACAACACGAACAGTAGATATTATCACTAGTTATATCACACAACACGAACAGTAGATCTTATCACGAGGTGTATCACATAACACTAACAGTAGATCTTATCACTAGTTTCATCACACAACACGAACAGTACATCTTGTCACGAGTTATATCACTTAACACGAACAGTAGATTTTATCACGAGTTATATCACATAACACGAACAGTAAATCTCATCACGTGTTATATCACACAACACAAACAGAAGCTCTGATCACGTGTTATATCACACAACACGAACAGTAGATCTTATCACGTGTTATATCACATAATACGACCAGTATATTTTAACAATAGTTATATCACACAACAGGAACAGTAGATCTGATCAAGAGTTATATCACATAACACGAAAGTAGATCTTATCAAGTGGTAAATCACATAACACAAACAGTAGATCTTATCACGAATTATATCACATAACATGAACAGTAGATGTTATCACGAGTTACATCACATAACACGAACAGTATATATCATCACAAGTTATATCACATAACACGAGCAGTAGCTCTTATTACGTGTTATATCACATAACACAAATAGTAGATCTTATCACAAGTTATATCACACAACACGAACAGTAGATCTTATCACAAAGTATATCACATAACACGAACAGTAGATCTTGTCACGAGTTACATCACATAGCACAAATAGTCGATCTTATCACAAGTTATATCACATAACACGAAAAGTAACAAGTGTATAACAGTAACAAGTGATGATACTGCAGATCGGTTTACAACAGTAACAAGTGATGATAGTATAGATCGGTTTGTAACAGTAACAAGTGATGACAGTGCAGATCGGTATACAACAGTAACAAGTGATGATAATATATATCGGTTTGTAGCAGTAACAAGTGATGAAACTGCAGATCGATTTATATCCGTGACAAATGATGATAGTGTAGATCGGCTTATAACAGTAATAAGTGGTGATACTGCAGATCGGTTTACAACAGTAACAAGTGATGATAGTGTAGATCGGTTTGTATCAGTAACAAATGATGACAGTGCAGATCGGTTTATAAAAGTAACAAGTGACGAAACTGTTAATCGCTTTATAACAGTAACAAAAGAACAAAGTGCAGATCGGTTTATAAAAGTAACAAGCGATTAAACTGTAAATAGGTTTATAACAGTAACAAGTGATGACAGTATAGATCGGTTTGTAACAGTAACAAGTGATGATAGTATATATCGGTTTGTAACAGTAACAAGTGGTGAAACTGTAAATCGGTATATATCCGTGACAAGGGATGATAGTGTAGATCGGTTTATAACAGTAACAAGTGGTGATACTACAGATCGGTTTAAAACAATAACAAGTGATGATAGTGCAGATCGGTTAGTAACAGTAACAAGTAATGGCACTGTAAACCGGTTTATAACAGAAACAAGTTGTGACACTGTAGGTCGGTTTTAAACAGTAACAAGTGATGGCACTGTAGATCTGTTGATAACAGTAACAAGAAATGATAGCGTAGATCGGTTTAGAACAGTAACAAGTGATAAAAGTGCAAATCAATTTATATCTTTAACAAATGATGAGAGTGTACATCGGTTTAAAACAGTAACAAGTGGTGATACTGCAGATCGGTTTAATACAATAACAAGTGATGATACTGTAGATCGGTTAATAACAGTAATAAGTGGTGACAATGTAGATCGGTTTATAATAGTAACAAGGGATGATAGGGATGATACTGCAGATCTGTTAATAACAGTAACAAGTGATGAAAGTGTAGATCGGTTAATAACAGTAACAAATGATGGGATCGTAGATCTGCAAATCACAATAACAAGTGGTGACACTGTAAATCGGTTTATAACAGTAACAAGGGATGATACTGCAGATCGGTAAATAGCAGTAACAAGTGATGATACTGTAGATCGTCGTAAAACAGTTATAAGTGATGACACTGTAGTTCGGTTTATAACAGTAACAAGTGATTATAATATAAATCGATAACAAGTGATGATACTGCAGATCGGTATACAACAGCAACAAGAGATGATAGTTTAGTTCGGTTTATAACAGTAACAAGTGATGAAACTGTAGTTCGGGTCATAACAGTAACAAGTGATGATACTGTAGATCGGTGTATAACAGTAACAAGTGATGATACTGTAGTTCGGTTTATGACATTAACAAGTGATGCTAGTGTAGATCGGTTTATAACAGTTACAAGTGATGAAACTGTAGTTCGCTTTATAACAGTAACAAGTGATGATACTGTAGTTCGGTTTATGACATTAACAAATGATGATAGTTTAGTTCGGTTTATAATAGTAGCAAGTGATGAAACTGTAGTTCGGTTTATAACAGAAACAAGTGATGATACTGTAGATCGGTGTATAACAGTAACATGTGATGATACTGTAGATTGTTTAATGACATGATAAAGTAGATCGGTTTATAACAGTAACAATTGATGATACTGTTGATCGGTTTATAACAATAGCAAGTGATGATAGTGTAGCTCGGTTTATAACAATAACAAGTGATGATACTGTAGTTCTGTTTATAACAATAACAAGTGATGATTATGTAATTCGGTTACAACAGTAACACGTGATGATACTGTAGATCGGTTTATAACAGTAACAGGTGATGATAGTGTAGTTCAGTTTACAACAGAAACAAGTAATTATAGTGCAGTTCGGTTACAACAGTAACAAGTGATGATACTGTAGATCGGTTTATAACAGTTACAATTTATTATAGTGCAGTTCGTTACAACAGTAATATGTGATGATACTGTAGATCGGTTTATAACAGTAACAAGTGGTGATAGTGTAGTTCGGTTTATAACAGTAACATGTGATTATACTGCAGTTCGATTTACACCAGTAACAATTGATGATAGTGTAGTTCGGTTTATAACAGTAACAAGTGATGATAATGAAGATTGGTTAATAACAGTAACATGTGATGATACTGTAGATCAGTTCATACCAGTGGCAAGCCATGATTTTGTAGACCTGTTTAAAACAGTAACAAGTGATGATAACGAAGATTGGTTAATAACAGTAACACGTGATAATACTGTAAATCTTTTATGCAGATATTTGTACGTCGGGTATTTTCTTTAATAATCATCTTCCCTACAAATATTATTGTATATGTATTTTGTATTAATCAACTTAACGACTATGCTTGTGTATCTAGCCATTTATTAAGCCGGTGAGCAATATTTGATTAATATTGGATGTTTTGCTATTGGAACTTGTTGGAACGTGTCGCAGCTTCAATGTGTACCGCACGTTTCAAGCAAAATATGTTTTATAAGCTTTTAAATAACCAAATAAATAACCTTTCTACCTGTCTATTTCAGAGGGTCAAATAATTCGACTTGATGTGGAAAACAATGTTGAAAAAAAAGACAATGTGACTGGTATAACTGTATATGTTAGTGGAGACACAGTGCAATTTAATTGCAGTGCTTCTATTTACAACTGGTGTAGGAACAATCAGTGTAAAACGAAACTCGCCTGGTCAAAAGTTAAAGGAAATTCAAGCAAATGGCAATATCATCAACCCGAAAACGAAACAACTATAACAACTGAGACATATTGCTTTTGGTATCAGTCACGCGTGTTCACATACACCGTATCGAGTGATGACGGTAACATTACATTTCAATGTCAAATAGAAAACGGGCTACGTGACGAAAGTTCAAGCTATTTCTTAACGAAAAGTAAGTTTATTTATGCTTCCGCCCGAAGTATTCGCATAGTTATTTCTTTTTTGAACATTCATCAAGATAATAATATATTGCATTTACTCTAATCACGAGTCGATCTTTCATAGAACAGTAGATCTTATCACGAGGTAAATCACATAACACGAACTTAAGATTTGATCACGAGTTATATCACATAACACGAAAAGTATATCTTATCACGTATTATATCACACAACACGAACAGTAGATCTTATCACGTGTTATATCACACAACACGAACAGAAGATCTTTTCACGTGTTATATCACATAACACGAACAGTAGATCTTATCACTAGTTTCATCACATAACATTAACAGTAGATCTTAACACGTGTTATATCACACAACACGAACAGCAGATCTTATCACGTGTTATATAACATAACACGAACAGTAAATCTTATCAAGAGTTATAACAAAATTATCACACAACACGAACAGTAGATCTTATCAAGAGTTATATCATATTACACGAAAGTAGATCTTATCAAGTGTTTTATCACATAACACAAACATTAAATCTTATCACGAATTATATCATCACAAGTTATATCACATAACACGAGCAGTAGCTCTTATCACGTGTTATATCACATAACACGAACAGTAGATCTTATCACAAGTTATATCACACAACACAAACAGTAGATCTTATCACAAAGTATATCACATAACACGAACAGTAGATCTTGTCACGAGTAACATCACATAACACGAATAGTAGATCTTATCACGAGTTATATCACATAACACGAACAGTAATTATTATCAATAGCAATATCACATAATGCAAACAGTAGATCGTATCACGTGTTATATCACATAACACTATCAGTAAATCTTATTACGAGGTATATCACTCAACACGAACAGTAGATCATATCACGAATTATATCACATAACACGAACAGTAGATCATATCACGAATTATAACACATACGCGAACAGTAGATCTTATCACGAGTTACATTAAATAACACGAACAGTGTTTATCATCACGAGTTATATCATATAATATAAACAGTAATTCTTATATTTAGTTGTATCACATAACACGAACAGTAGATCTTATCACGAAGTATATCACACAACACGAACAGTAGATCTTACCACGAGTTACAGCATAAAACACGCACAGTAGATCTCATCTATATCAAATAACACGAACAGAAGCATTGATCACGTGTTATATCACATAACACGAACAGTAGATCATATCACTTATTATATCACATAACATGAACAGTAGATCTGATCACGAATTATATCACATAACACGAACAGTAAATCTTATCACGAGTTATATCACACAACAAAAACAGATGCTCTTATCACGAGTTCTATCACATAACACGAACAGTTGCTCTTATCACGAGTTACATTACATAAAACGAACAGTATCTTATCACGAGGTAACTCACATGTCACGAACAGTAGATCTTATCACAAGTTACATATCACGTAATTTGAACTGAAGCTCTGATCACGTGTTTTATCACATACACCGAACAGTATATCTTATCACGAATTATAAATGACATATCACGAACAGAAGCACGTATTACGAATTGTAGCACTTATCAAGAGTGTTATCACTTATCATTAGCAAAAACACTTATCAGATTATACAATGTAATCATTTACTATGTGAGATTAATTGTACTAGAGCTTAAGAACATTACTTTGACAATTGACAAATGCTGTACCGATGATCATGCTTCAACTTGAATACTGAACGAAAAAATATGTTATGGAAGCAATGTCAAGGAATTCCTGTATATAGTATTTGTTTGTGGTGAATTGAAACAAGCAGTTAAACAATGTTTCTTTCTCCATTAGTACCTAAATACGATAGTGTTGGAACAAATGAGCCAGACATCGCTAATTACATAGCTGTAACACGAAAAGGTAAGTATAGTATATGCAAGTCATTCATCTAACAAAAGGTAAGTCAATATATGCAAATCATTCAACTAACAAAAGTAAATCAATGTATATGCTAGTCATTCGTCTAACAAAATGTAAGTCAATATATGGGCAAATCATTCGACCAACAAAAGGTAAGTCAATATATATGCAAGTCATTCATTTAACAAAAGGTAAGTCAATATATATGCAAGTCTTTCATCTAAAAATGGTAAGTCAATATATATATGCAAATCATTCATCTAACAAAGGGTAAGTCAATATATATATATATAAATATATATATATATATATATATATATATATATATATATATATATATATATATATATATATATATGCAAATCATTCATCTAATAAAAGGTAAGTCAATATATATATGCAAATCATTCGTCTAATAAAAGGTCAGTCAACATATATGCAAATCAGTCATCTAACAAAAGGTAAGTCAATATGTGCAAATCATTCATCTAATAAAGTTAAGTCAATATATATATATATGCAAATCATTCATCTAACAAAATGTAAGTCAATATATATGCAAATCATTCATCTAACAAAAGGTAAGTCAATATGTGCAAAGCATTCATCTAACAAAATTAAGTAAATATATATATATATATATATATATATATATGCAAATCATTCATCTAACAAAATGTAAGTCAATATATATGCAAATCATTCGTCTTACAAAAAGTAAGTCAACATATATGCAAGTCATTCATCTAACAAAAGGTAAGTCAATATACAAAAGGTAAGTCAATATATGCAAATCATTCATCTAACAAAAGGTAGGTCAATATAAGTGCAAATCATTCATCTCACAAAATGTAAGTCAATAAATATATGCAAATCATTCATCTAACAAAAGGTAAGTCAATATATGCAAGTCATTCATCTAACAAAATGTAAGTCAATATATATGCAAATCATTCGTCTAACAAAAGGTAAGTCAACATATATGCAAATCATTCATCTAACAAAGGTAAGTCAATATATATGCAAATCATTCATCTAACAAAAGATAAGTCAATATATATGCAAGTCATTTATCTAACAAAATGTAAGTCAATATATATGCAAATCATTCGTCTAACAAAAGATAAGTCAACATATATGCAAATCATTCATCTAACAAAGGTAAGTCAATATATATGCAAATCATTCATCTAACAAAAGGTAAGTCAATATATATATGCAAATCATTCATCTAACAAAAGGTAAGTCAATATATGCAAATCATTCATCTTACAAAGTTAAGTCAATATGTATATGCAAATCATTCATCTAACAAAATGTAAGTCAATATATATGCAAATCATTCATCTAACAAAAGGTCAGTCAATATATGTGCAAATCATTCATCTAACAAAATGTAGGTCAATATATGTGCAAATCATTCATCTAACAAATGATAAGTCAATATATATGCAGATTATTCATCTAACAAAATGTAAGTCATATATATATGCAAATCATTCATCTAACAAAGGTAAGTCAATATATATGCAAATCATTCATCTAACAAAATGTAGGTCAATATATATGCAACTCATTCATCTAACAAAAGGTAAGTCATTATATATGCAGATCATTCATCTAACAAAATGTAAGTCAAATATATGCAAATCATTCATCTAACAAAGGTAAGTCAATATATATGCAAATCATCCATCTAACAAAAGGTAAGTCAATATATATGCAGATCATTCATCTTACAAAGTTTAGTCAATATATATATATATGCAAATCATTCATCTAACAAAAGGTAAGTCAATATATATGCAAATCATTCATCTAACAAAGTTAAGTCAATATATATATGCAAATCATTCATCTAACAAAAGTTAAGTCAATATATGCAAATCATTCATCTAACAAAAGGTAAGTCAATATATATGCAAGTCATTCATCTAACAAAAGGTAGGTCAATATATGCAAATCATTCATCTTACAAAGTTAAGTCAATATATATATGCAAATCATTCATCTTACAAAGTAAAGTCAATATATATATATATATATATGCAAATCAATTATCTAACAAAAGGTAAGTCAATATATATGCAACTCATTCATTTAACAAAAGGTAAGACAATATATATGCAACTTATTCACCTAACAAAAAGTAAGTCAATATATATGCAGATCATTCATCTTACCAAGTTAAGTCAATATATATACAGACCATTCATAATACAAAGTGAAGTCAATATATATGCAAGTCATTCATCTAACAAAAGGTAAGTCAATATATATATATGCAAATCATTCATCTTACAAAGTTAAGTCAATATATATATGCAAATCATTCATCTTATAAAAGGTAAGTCAATATATATATGCAAATCATTCGTCTAACAAAAGGTCAGTCAATATATATGCAAATCATTCATCTAACAAAAGGTAAGTCAATATGTGCAAATCATTCATCTAACAAAGTTAAGTCAATATATATATGCAAATCATATTCATCTAACAAAATGTAAGTCAATATCTATGCAAATAATTTGTCTAACAAAAAGTAAGTCAATATATATATGCAAATCATTCGTCTAACAAAAGGTCAGTCTACATATCTGCAAATCATTCATCTAACAAAAGGTAGGTCAATATAAGTGCAAATCATTCATCTCACAAAAGGTAAGTCAATATATATGCAGATCATTCATCTTACAAAATGTAAGTCAATATATATGCAAATCATTCATCTAACAAAGGTAAGTCAACATATATGCAAATCATTCATCTAACAAAAGGTAAGTCAATATATATATATGCAAATCATTCATCTTACAAAGTTAAGTCAATATATATATGCAAATCATTCATCTAACAAAAGGTAAGTCAATATATATGCAAATCATTTATCTAACAAAAGGTAAGTCAATATATGTGCAAATCATTCATCTAACAAAATGTAGGTCGATATATATGCAACTCATTCATCTTACAAAAGGTAAGTCAATATATATGCAGATCATTCATCTTACAAAATGTAAGTCATATATATACAAATCATTCATCTAACAAAGGTAAGTCAATATATATGCAAATCATTCATCTAACAAAACGTAAGTCAATATATATGCAGATCATTCATCTTACAAAGTTTAGTCAAAATATATATGCAAATCATTCATCTTACAAAAGGTAAGTCAATATATGCAAATCATTCATCTAACAAAAGGTAAGTCAATATATATGCAAGTCATTCATCTAACAAAATGCAGGCCAATATATGCAAATCATTCATCTTACAAAGTTAAGTCAATATATATATGCAAATCATTCATCTTACAAAGTTAAGTCAATATATATATAAGCAAATCAATTATCTAACAAAAGGTAAGTCAATATATATGCAAATCATTCATCTAACAAAAGGTAAGACAATATATATGCAGATCATTCATCTTACCAAGTTAAGTCAATATATATACAGACCATTCATAATACAAAGTGAAGTCAATATATATGCAAATCATTCATCTAAGAAAGGTAAGTCAATATATATGCAAGTCATTCATCTAACAAAAGGTAGGTCAATATATGCAAATCATTCATCTAAAAAAGGTAAGTCAATATATATGCAAATCATTTATCTAACATAAGGTAAACTAATATATGCAAACCATTCATCCATCAAAAGGCAAGTCAATATATATGTAAATCATCCATCCAATAAAAGGCAAGTCAATATATATGTAAATCATCCATCTAACAAAAGGCAAGTCTATAATTATATGCAAATCATCCATCTAACTAAAGGTAAGTCAATATATATGTAAATCATCCATCTAACAAAGGGCAAGTCAATATATATGCAAATCATTCATCTTACAAAAGGTAAGTCAATATATATATATATGTAAATCATCCATTTAACAAAAGGCAAGTCAATATATATGCAAATCATTCATCTTACAAAATGTAAGTCATATATAAGCAAATCATTCATCTAACAAAGGTAAGTCAATATATATGCAAATCATTAATCTAACAAAAAGTTAGTCATTATATATGCAGATCATTCATCTTACAAAGTTAAGTCAATATATATATGCAAATCATTCATCTAATAAAAGTTAAGTCAATATATGCAAATCATTCATCTAACAAAAGGTAAATCATATATATGCACATCATTCATCTAACAAAGGTAAGTCAATATATATGCAAATCATTCATCTAACAAAAGGTTAGTCAATATATATGCAGATCATTCATCTTACAAAGTTAAGTCAATATATATATGCAAATCATTCATCTAACAAAAGGTAAGTTAATATATGCAAATCATTCATCTAACAAAAGGTAAGTCAATATATATGCAAGTCATTCATCTAACAAAAGGAATGTCAATATATATATGCAAATCATTCATCTAACAAAGTTAAGTCAATATATATGCAACACATTCATCTAACAAAAGGTAAGACAATATATATATGTAACTCATTCATCTAACAAAAGGTAAGTCATTATATATGCAGATCATTCATCTTACAAAGTTAAGTCAATATATATGCAAGTCAATCATCTAACAAAAGGTAAGTCAATATAAATGCAAGTCATTCATCTAACAAAAGGTAAGTCAATGTATATGCAAATCATTCATCTAACACAGGTAAGTCAATTTATATGCAACTCATTCATCTTACAAAAGGTAAGTCAATATATATATATGCAAATCATTTATCTTACAAAGATAAGTCAATATATATATGCAAATAATTCATCTAATAAAAGGTAAGTCAATATATATGCAAATCATTCATCTAAAAAAGGTAAGTCAATATATATGCAAGTCATTCATCTAACAAAAGGTAGGTCAATATATGTGCAAATCATTCATCTAACAAAAGGTAAGGTAATATATGCAAACCATTCATCCAACAAAAGGCAAGTCAATATATATGTAAATCATACATCTAACAAAAGGCAAGTCAATATATATGTAAATCATCCATCTAACAAAAGGCAAGTCAATATATATGTAAATCATCCATCTAACAAAAGGCAAGTCAATATATATGCAAATCATTTATCTAACAAAAGGTAAGTCAATATATATATGTAAATCATCCATCTAACAAAAGGCAAGTCAATATATATGCAAATCATTCATCTAACAATATAAACTACTCATTCACTAGTCACGCCCAGTTATCTTGGACAGCCGGAACTGCCAGAAAATTTACAGAAACTATAAAATTTTGCCAAATAGAATTATTAAACTTAATTGATATTGAGGTTAAATAATTTATATTTTTTAAAAAAAAACTCACTTTATACAATTTAACGATTTCTTCCCAAGTTTGTTTAATTCAACACTAATCTGATAGATGTCATTTTCATGTCATTTTATCATTTCTGCAAACAGACGGATTGTCAGCAAAAAAATAATTTAGGATACGCTCCTTTTGTGTGTTTTGAAAGATATATTTTGATTACTACTTGTGTATAAAGGTTACAATTGAATATTGGTAACTCTATGTCCAGCACTGTTAAGTGGCTATTACGTTTTAAGTAACGTCCATAGAAAATGCACTAGTGAATGGCAACCTATTGTTGATACGTTAGCATTCCCATGTGTTTGAAGACACGATTAAATATGAAATAGACTTTTTTCTGTGCGTTGTTGCGATTTCTTTACAAACAATGATATGATATGAATTCATTTTACACTGCCTTTTATGCATATTTAAACAGTGTATTTTTTATTGTTTTAAACATATATTATTGATTTAAATAACAAGCAAAAACGGATTGTGTCACAAGTTGTGGCAACATTAGCCAAGTCAATTCCCTTCCATATACATCAAAAATAGAATCAAGAAGGCAATAATACCATTAAATATGAAAGAAATAAACCAACAGTTACGGGATATGAAGATATAACTAAAAAAAGGAGAAAATGATAAAAAAAAAATAAGTAAGAAATAAGACAAAGAAAGAGATAAACGACATAATATATTTATGAATTGTGTATTGAAGGGCTGCTTAAAGCTGTGTATCTAATGTCAGGAGAGTCAGCTGTTAACAAAACGTTTCTGTTTTTTAATTATTTGTTGTAAATATAAATGATATTTGCCCACCTTTTATATGTGAATTGTGTATTGTATTGTGTTCATAACTAGGTATTTGATTCTAGTCATATACAATTTTTAGAATCTAGCCAATTAGTTTGCATATAACTTAATGCATTATAATACTGTGTTTGACTTTTTATTTTATATTAAAATGACATATACTTGGTATTTGTTATTTTAATTGTATTCCCATATCAAACTAGCTCCTATGATGGTGTTGAATAACCAACAGGACAGATTACGCAAGCACAAATATAACTATGTTCGTCACTGGTATATGTACTCTTACCAAATAAAAGCACACTTGTACTGGAACGATGAAAACGGCGTGTAGAACGAAACTGATGAGGTGGCTTATCCGTTACTGTATATACAAAACATTGAAACTTCTTGCGGCAAGTGCTAAAGATTCAAAGAAAGAATTCAGCTTAAGATGATTACATTCGTTTCTCTATTTCGACTGACCACCATTGAAAGAGAACATTCGTAGGCAGGCACTGACTCACAACAGTATTTATTATATGATCTATATCAAATAAATGAATCCTGATTGGCCAGAATGGTTCCTCATTGAACAAAATACTATATGATATTGAACAGTTTTTACTTTGGATGCTTTAAAACTGTTCATAAAATTACGATATACCACGGCTACTAAAATTAGCCGCTGGGATTACCAATTGTTAGCAGAACGCAACGACGAAAACTAAGATGTTCCGAATGCGGCGTTATTTTCAAATGGCTGTCAACAAGAGATTCGCGTCCGATTTCAGCAAATTTATCGATAATAACGATGCTGTTACGACAAAAAGGATCTTAAGTTGGTGATTTTTTGTTATTAACCATATAAAAAAACTAATAAAGGCTCAGAATTTATTTATTTATTTATAGTTCATATAATAAAACAGTTATGGACTTTTCAGTTGTGAATATGATGTGCTATACTATACGCTTCGGTCAATATTTATGTTTTTCTGGAGCATAGCACATCATATTGCACAGCTTAAAAGTCCATAATTGTATTATATTTTACTAAATGTTGTAAAGAATAAGCGTTTAATCGTACATGACCAATATATCTAATTAAATCAATTTTTCACACTATATAGCTATAACCATCCATTGACTGACTTCAAATAAGTAAAATATGACACATTTGTTACGCATATATCGTTTACAGGCATGTATACTCGGAGCTTGTTAATGTCATTTTGCAGATCTTACAGCTGTTGTGTCCATTCTGACCGTCGTGGTGGTTTCACTTCTTGCAGTTATCGTTGTCTTTATGTGCAAGAAATATAGGCAAAGACAAGGTGGTGCACCATTGGGTATAACAGGTGAAAGCTTTAGTTTGTTAACCTTTTACTCTATAGATACGCATTTTCCCGCACCAATCACAGAAGGCTTTAGAAAACAGTGCAGGAAGAGTTCAGATTGCTTATAACGAGATTATCTCCCCTTGTAACAATCTAACTTCGCAATTGTAAAAATCTGATAAGTTATTGATATGTTTAACGCACAATTTGACATCATCATACAACGACCGAATAACTCTTTTATACTCATTTATACCTGCTTTTATTAACTCTGACCAAAGAGCATTTCTATGAATAGAATAAAAACATTTCATTTAATCAAAAAAGCAATAATACAATTTCTTTTCTTTCTTTCAATTGCCTATTTATATGAGGTGATAGATCTAAACGCTACTGTAGTGACATAGAATAAAAAATATTTCGAAGGAGAACGGATTATCATGTTATAAGCCTCTAAGACAACTAACACAGTAAATTATATAAACAATACACATTTAACCCTTTACTTCATATCGACACCTTTGGACACCTCTAATATAAACACCTTTGGACACTTATTGAAGACTTTTGAATTATTGGGTGAATGTGTTCAACAACAGAAATATTGTCTTTCATTTTATACTAATAAACAAACGGTATGTTATTTTTGTCATTAGAGGGCTGGTTTGTTTAACGTTAAGATCATTTGGGTGATTCTGCAAGTAAGATCAACTTAGTATTTAAGTTAATGACGTATTTAAATGTAGCTGGTCTCGTCAGTTCTCTTCCTGTTTTATATTATATAGTATGTTTTCTTCAAGTAGACTAAATAATGAATATAAATTACTAGTAATTATATTTTGTTTTAACACCTATTCCCTCCATTATAAAACGTTACAAACAGTACCATTTCGTAGCTGAAAGCCATAATAATTTGTCAAAGTAATACTTTTGAATGCTTTTGAACAACAATAATGTAGCAATTGTTTTAATCAACGACAACAACATCAAAAACAACGTACTATTCCTCTTGTCAAAATTATGTATTGATATGTTTCATCAAAATTAACAAAGTACCAATTTATATCATCAAAATTAACAATGTACCAATTTATCTCATCAAAATCAATAATGTATCAATTATTCTTATCAAAATAAACAATGTACCAATTATTTTTATCAAAATCAACATTTTTTTAATTATTCTTATGAACATGACAGATAAATTGTACCAATTACTCTTATAAACAACAACAACATTATCATATACAACAACATCGACAACAATATATCAATTATTCTTATCAAAATCAACAATGTACCAATTGACAATTTTCGACATATTTTCCTTTCATGCTTTTTTAAATAATTTAAACATGTAATTCAATTACATTAAAAATGATGTATTAATTATATCTATTCTATGTTTGTATTCATTCATCTTGATTTTATTTTGCCAAAATGTGCCAACGCCATCTTTCCGTCTCCATTTTTGATCATATAACTATATTAATAAGAAGTTCAATCATTAAAATTAATAATATCTCTTTATATATTTTAAGGGGCACTGAACCCGGAACAAAGACCAAACGCTGCGTAAGTACCATATGGCAATACGTCTGAGACTTTTTGCTAGTGTGACTGTTGTTATGTTATCGTTCTTGCTTCTGGGAATAATACAGAACGACAGTATATTGTATTCTAACTATTTATTATTGCCCTAAGAACTAACTGTGATTACTAGATGAATGGTGTAAACTAGACTGACCGAGATAAAGCATGCACAGGTAATATGTAGTAGAAGGGAAGTAACTCTGAGTGTTTCAGATACTGAGGTATCATGTTACATCTCCCTTCTTATAAAATGAATTGTTGCATAAACAATGTTCACTCCTAAAAATGCTGACCATCTTAAAGTGTCATTATCAATAACATGATTGAGGAAGTGGTCGTTCATCACAGAGATAGTTTCCTATTCTAAAATCATTAATGCAAAGTTAATGCCGGATATCCTTGTTATCACTTTTATAGACTCGGTCAATGATTGACAGTAAACTATTACCACTTCTGTGGGAATAGTCCATGACTAATAATTAATGTACTGTTATACAGATTCAATCACCTTTGGTTTTACGACTCTTCCTGATCTCGTAATATACACATTAGAATCTTGCTCCTGGGAGGTATTTGCAGGCTGTTGTGAAGAGATAGTTTGTTTGATCTCAGAATCAGAATTTGTCTGGTTATTGTTTTTTTAGGATCTAAGACAGAAGTTTTCTGAATGGGTTCCTTTGACTTTAACAAGTCCCGTCTGTTTCTGGTGTACCTTTACCCATCAGGGCACTGTACAGTGTATGACCTTTCATTGCATTTGTCAATTACAATGGCAGATTTCCAAGTTTTGTCCTGCTGCTGTATACGTGCAGACTGACCTATTTCTAGGGGATCTAACTGTTTTGCCTGCCTATCATAGTTTCTTTTTCCCCTTTTCTTATTTGCTTTAATATTCTTCCTGACTGTATTTGGAGATAGTGTTTTGGGTTTCAGGTTTTCTATTGATGTTGGAAGGATTGAGCGCAACTGTCTGCCCATTGAAAGTTGTGCAGGGGAATAACCAGACACCAGCATTGTGGTCCGGTATTCTAAAATACTAATCATGGGGTCCATTTTACTTTCTTTGGCTTTCATGAGTATTTTCTTGCAAATAGAGACATATTTCTCAGATAATCCATTTGCCTGATTGTGATACGGACTAATCATTTGGTGATTAAAATCCCATTCTTTGGCAAAGTGAGCAAATTCCTGTGAACTGTAGCAGGGCCCACCATCAGATATGACCTTCTCACTAATCCCCCATCTGGCCATTATCCCTTTCATTTTCCTTATGATCATGCCGCTTTTCATGCTGGAGATCTCTTTAACTTCAAATACTTACTATTGTGGACTACTACTAGCAGCAAGTAATTTTTATTAGCCATTGTGAACAGATCAGTACCAATTATCTGCCATGAATAATCGGGAATCTCTGTAGGAATTAAGGGCTCTTTGGGATTTGATAATCTATGTCCTAAACATATGTTGCAGCTAAGTACCATGTCATTAATTTCGCTGGAAATTCCAGGCAAAATATGATATCTCTTGCTCTTCTTAAGCACTTTTCTACACAAAAATGACCTGAATGCACCAATTCAAGCATTTGTGATCTCAAGGAATGTGGAATGATTATTTTGTTGCCCTTCATTTTTAACCCATTAACAATGGTCAATTCATCCCTATAGTTCCAGTAGGGTAAGATCTGGGACGGACAATTGTGTCTGGTATTAGGCCAACCATTGATGATAGTCTCTCTTAGTAAAACTAATGTTTCATCTTTGTCAGTAAGATACTGGATTTCTTGCAATTTTCTGTCAGATACAGGTAAATTTGACATGACTAAATGTACCTGCATGTCCATTCATGCTGACAGTTCGGGAAATGTGTCACTGACAAAGTTTCTGCTTAAAGTGTCTGCAACTGGAACCTGTTTTGATGGTTAGTTTTAACCTCAAGGTCATACCTTTGTAATTGTAACAGCATTCTTTGCAGACGAGCAGGGGCAGAGTTGATTGACTTTTTGAAAATTGAAATCAATAGCAAGTGATCACTCTGCACCTGAATTTTCTGACCATATACAAAATGGTGGAATTTCCTACACCCAAAAAGGAATAGCATACATTTCTTTTTAATTTGTGCGTAGTTAACCTCGGAGGGAGTAAGAGATTTAGAGGCGTATGCTATCGGTTTCCCCTCCTGTAGGATTTAGGCCCTTAGGCCAAATTTGGAAGCATCAACTTGCAAAGGTAATGGCTTTGCTCGATCAAAGTCTGTTAATACCTGACCAGGTTTCGTGAGGATTTGCTTTATTAATGCAAATGCATCACTTTGGGGCTTTTCCAAACTAAACGCGCTATTCTTTGCTAATAATTGTCTCATGGGAGCTGTAACCTCTGAGAAATTTGGTGAAAATCGTGCTTGGTTATTTTACCATACATTAAAAGGTCTCAAGTTCTGCCTTATTTGTAGGGGGTTGCATTTTTTTTTCAATAGCCGTGACCTTGGCAGGGTCAGGTTTTAATCCTTTGACCTTTGTAACACAGCCCGAAGAGCTTTGTCATGTTCTTCTCTGGTTTTACCAAATACAAGGATATCATCGACTATGGCGACAACTCCAGAAATACTTTCATAGCATTCATCAATTTTGCGTACAAACAGATCATCACTGAGTTTCAAACCAAACAGAACACGCAAATATCTGTAACACCCAAATATGGTATTGAAGCATGTAATGAATGGAGACTCGTGTTCTTGGCCCAATGTCCAGACCTGGCATCAAGCTTAGTAAAATATTTTGCACCTGACAGCTCTGGCAAAATATCATCAAGTGTTCTCAAGTGGTAATGAGGACGTTGTATGGCCTTATTCAGGTCACTAGGATCTAAGCAGATTCTTATATTCCCTTTGTTTTGTTTTTCAGCTACTACCTTGGAGCTGACCCATTCTGTTGGTTCACTGACTTTGACTATAACCCCAAGTTCTTCCATTCTTGACAATTCATTTTTTACCTTTTCATGTAAAGCTACTGGGACTTTACGCGGTGAGTGCACAACAGGTGTAACTGAGGGATCAATGTGGATTTTACATTCCCCTGGGAAAAGTCCTATGCCATTGAAAACCTCAGAAGGCTCCCTTAAGACAGACAACTTTGTGAGTGTTGCCTTAAGAGATTCAAACTCTACTGAGTATGTGAGGTTCACAAGGCCAAAATCGATGCAAGATTGAATCTCTAACAGTGGCCATTCACATCATAGAACAAAATAGCATCCTTTTTACCAGTCCACGGGTGATTACACTGAAGAGTAATGCATCCCTTTATGTTTAGTGCATTACAATTGTAAGCTGACAGCTTTGTCTGTGACGGATTAAGTACAGAACCAATGCCTAAACCCTGAAATACCTTACATGGTAAAATATTCACTTGACTGCATGTGTCTAATTTAAACTTGATACATTTTTTGGAATGACCTACCTCAAATTCTGCAAATACCTGCCCATTGATTATGTTTGATTCAACACTATCAATAAATAAATCATGAGCATAATAACTATCCAAGTTATTACAGTTTGAAATCCTAATTTCATTTACACTGGATTTACATACAGATCCAAAATGGTTCCACTTTTTACATTCAAAACACTGTTTTCCTTTAGCAGGACACAATTGTGATTTATTATGTTGTTTGTCACAATTTTGGCACTGTTGTCTGGCATTTCCTTGTTTGGTGTTCCCTTGCCGCCAAGTTGATCCTCTTCTCTCCCCCTGGCCTGAGGTATTATGACCAGGCTGGCCTGAGGTGTTATGACCAGTGTTTCTGACCCCTTTCTGGTAAGACCTGTCAACGGTGTTGACAGTGGATGCTGAAGCTCGCGGCTGCATTTCTCGCAATTGTTCCTGTGCATATTCAAATGACTGGCATATTTGGATTGACTTGTTGAGTGTCAATTTTTCTCCTTCGTTAATCAGTTTTTCTCTGATTCTTTGGGATGTCACACCAAATACTAGTCTATCCCTGATCATTTCCTCCCTGTCTGTGTAGCCACAGTTATTTGCCAGCAAGCGAAGTTTTGTTAAAAATTGTTCAATTGTCTGCTCCCCTTATCTTGCAAACACAGGATTTATTGTTGGCTGCAAATGTTTCTTTACTGCCTCACAGATCGCTGTCAACTTTTGTTTATCAGATGCTGAGAGGTTGAGAGTTGCAAAAATGTCCCTGCCTTTTTCCCCCATCCATAATAATAAATACGTCACTTGGACACTTTCCTCTTTGTCCTTTAGCGGACCTTGGAATACAAGGTCGCAGTGTTCCTGGAGTTTTTTCCATGCCTCTGGAAAGTTTTAACTGTTCCAGTTCATGCATGGCACATGCACGCCATTTATATCCATAATTGTGAAATTCACACTAAATTAAATACTTGCTACTTACGAATGTTCACAATTAATCTCCAGAGTGAGTCATGAATTCATTTATCCATAATATTCTGACACCATGTTATGTTATCGTTCTTGCTTCTGGGAATAATACAGAACGACAACATATTGTATTCTAACTATTTATTATTGCCCTAAGAACTATCTGTGATTACTAGATGAGAGGTATAAACTAGACTGACCGAGATAAAGCATGCACAGGTAATATGTAGTAGAAGGGATTAAAACTTTTGTGTGTTTCAGATACTGAGGTATCATGTTACAACTGTGATTATGTTTTCTTTTTGTATTAACATTTTCGAGCTTGTATGAGGTATGAATTGACAAGGGTCTTACAGGAAACTGTCGCCTTTAGAGCGTTGATATAACAAGAACACTGTGTAGTTGGCACTTTGATATTGAGTGTTGCAATAAATGTTTCTCCTATTATACCAACGGTTAAATGCAATGGTTATGTAGTTTACCTCGCTTGTGGAGGGTCTTTGATTCGATCCCCGGCAGTTCCATATCGAAGACCTGAAAAGTAATAATAGAATATTCGTCGCTTGATGCTCAGTACGTATATCTGGTCTGTCCGGATGTCCGCATAATTTGGTTGTTGTGGTATTATATACACGTGTCTACGACATGATACATTTACTCCAGTGTGACAGAGCTTACAATACTGTCCCGAGCAGTTACAGTCTTGATATGAATGAAAGATTGTTAAAAGCGACATTAACCACCATAAAAATACAATAATATTAATACTTAATTACCGTTAATTACGATATTTTCAACAATTTCATTTTTTATATTCAGCTAATGTTATTGGCAAAATATAAAAATAACTCACAGCAATACTTTGTTATCAAATATCGCATTCATTTGTCCATTTAGAGGCTTTTCCCACCGTAAACGTTCAATCCATGTTCGCTTCAGCTATTTGTTCTTACAACTGGAAATTTATTTCAAATGACTGTATGTCTCAATGGTGATATTTTCTAAAAAAACAAAAAAAACTTAATATTTCTATAACTGGTTGTAGAACAGTAAATGGTCAAATTTAAAATAGGAAGCCGTGGTTTGCTTATATTTTTTAATACGTGTGGAGTGCGTGGTCCAGTGGTAGAGTACCAAATCCAGGAAAGGAGGGTCGTGGGTTCATTCTTTCCCCGCGGCTATGTGTGGTGTCCTCGGATAAGACACTTTTACCGCATGTGTTGCCAGGCTCAATAAGCTCATTCGGTTACGCGTCTGACTATCAATCCAGGGGTCGTAGGTTCGAATACCCGGCCGGCAATAGTCTACGTGTGATAATTGATATACAACATTGTGTTTCATGATCATTCGTCTCTCACCACTGAATCAATTGGGAAAGTTAATCAGTTACTTGCGGAGCTGTGGTGTGCTCGAGTATTGGTTAACCGATCAGTATCCCAGGAAACAGTGGTTAGGTTATCTAATCGTCTGTAAGCCCTCGATGGCGTAAAAATGACGCTATCTATTCAATCAATTCAATAAACCGCATGTGCTTAGTACTTAGTACAATTACCCAGGAATTGTAAACCTTTTTTTCGCAATCAAAGTGAAATATTTAAGTTTAAACTATTTGAAATAATTGGCATGTGTATAAACACATGCGTTGGATATAGTGAAAACCAATTATAGAAGTAGTAAATATCAAATATGCTCTTAATGATAAGTTTTGTAAACAATTAAGATAAGTAAAAACACAATATTTGAACATGATTGCTTTCATGATACTAATTATGACGATTTATTAACACACAGATAAATTCTCATTAAAACATAATGAGAACAGAACAGAACATTTATTCTATTTTGACTTATACACACAGTATCTCGCTGTAAAATATACATATATTCAAATTCATTATAACACGTGAAAGGTTCATATTTACAAACACTCACATACTAAAACACGCAAGCACGCACGCACACACACACATACACACACATATATATTTATATATATACTAGCACGTACATTATGAGACTGGTGTCAATTAAAATAAAAAACAGAAACTCAAATATGCTATCCATGTTATAGATAAATTCTTATGTAATCACAATGGATTGGCTTGAAAACTACACGTGTAAAGGCCGGTTGTCACTATCAAAGTTTCCTTGTCAAAAACTCTGTCAAATAAACTTTGACGAAAACAATTTTGACGAAGTAGTACAGTCAGTATTCAAAGTTTCTTGGATGGTTTTGTCATAATTGAAAACATGTAAACAAACCAGACAACGATCAATTTGCGGATTGGCTGATTTCGTCAACGTTTGACGAAAATAGAATTTAGTTCTATCTCATCAAAGTCAGTCAAAGTGTTTGATCAAATGTTTTTGAAGCAGTTGTCACTATCATAGTTTCTTTGACAAAGAAACTTTGACAAGGAAACTTTGATAGTGACAACCGGCCTTAAAACAACATTAAATTATATCGAATGACATTTGTTAATTAATAAACAACATGCTGGAAGTATATACATTTATTTCCTGTGAAAATTAACCAGTACTCGAACACACAAATATCCGCAAATAACTGATAATAGTTCCAGTTGAATCAGCGGCGAGAAACGAATGACAATGGGACACAGTGTCGTATATCAGTCATCAGTGAGTCTATGGCTGGATGGAGATTAAATCCCACAACCCTGGATTGATAACACTTACTACCGCTACCGACTGAGTTACCCGAGTCCGATTTCTGATTTGTTAAAGGCAGAAATTTAATTAGGAATTTGTATTTTATGAATACATTTACGGAACGAATTGAAATACAGTAAATACGGAATATTATATATATGTATATATAGTAATTAAATGTATTTGGTGCTAAAAAGCTGGGTTGGGTCACAAATTCTTACAACAATAGTTATAACCCTTACCTAAAAATAAATATACATAGAATTAATGCATGACATAAAAGTTATATGCTTTTTTTAAACAAATTCAATGCTTAAGCAAAAACAAATACATTATCTGAAAAGTATGCAAATTACATGTAAACACTCAGAAGAAAAATACATGTAAAGAAGTGCGATATGTTTCAGTACCTATATCAGACAGAAGAAAAATACATATAAATACGTGCGATATGTTTCAGTACCTAAATCAGACAGAAGATAAATACATGTAAATACGTGCGATATGTTTCAGTACCTATATCAGACAGAAGATAAATACATGTAAATACGTGCGATATGTTTCAGTATCAGACAGAAGAATAATAGTATTTCGAAAAGATAAGAATGAAAAGATAAATATTCTGGTAAAAAAACATAAATATTATCGCATGAGATACGGAATGTTCATGGAAGTCTGTTGTAACATAAAGTGACTTAAGACTATACTTGACCATATTTCATCGGGTTCCAAGAAAAAAAGTATGATAAACGCATAATTCGGAGTCAAAGGTCATTAGGTTCAAAAAAGTTTATATTTAGAATGTCTCGATGTTTCTGATATACGCAAACATTAGAGACTGCATTAGAATATTTATTTCAATGGAATACATGTATTTGCTTCATATAAATACCATAATATTTCATATTTATCTTTATAGACGAATTTCTGAACCACAAAACAAAATAATCACAGTATCCGAAGTACATGTACTTTCGAGAACAGGATTTAGCTATAATTATATTTATGGATTTGAAACAATATAGTTCCTATGAAGGGTTTAAACGAAATTTATCATATCGTATGTGTATATACTCTATGCCAACCTTAACATACACATTTTGATTGCCTGTCGATGTAACACTTACAAAACGAGTGTTGACTTAATTTTGAGCTTTTTCTGTTAAAATGTACAGAAGAAATAACATCGAAAAATGTGTCGAGTGCGTTGATGTTATTAAATGCCGTTTCTATTGTGATTCAATGTCGTTTTAAATATTTAAATATAACTGAGTTTCCATTTAAATATGATTACAAATTAACTATATATATATACAGTGAAAAATAATAACCTATACAGATATTTAAAGGGAGTAAATCAGGAATTTTCAAACTTTTAAAATTGGCTAAAAATCCTCCAAATATCTATGTATTGCCACACTGACCCCGTATTGCCAAAAGGTTATCTATTTAAACATGGTAAATAATATGTTGAAAAGGGATGTACTAACCTGGGTTAAACTTAAATAGATTTCCTCTTATTTTGGGGCATATCAAATTAATCGCTTGATTTCATTGTGATTGCAGTTTGATCCGTCATGCAGGTTTGCACATTGTAAAAGGTGTTTAATCTTAGAAAGAGTTAGATTGATAATGTAAATATCGCAAAGCAATATGTAGTTAAGTCTATTTTTAGAATGGGAATTTCGTTTCACGTGTACACTCTGATTTAAATATAGATTTTGTCATATTTGGGAGAAACTATTATATATCAAACCATTTATTCATTGTATATGTTATGAACCGCCAGGAAATACACTTGACTTAGGCCGTTCTACATTGTTTGACTTCAATGATCAGTATGATTCATCTGTATTGCTATGTTGATTTTTGAAATTACTGATTCACAGTCAAAACACATGTTCATTTGAATACGTGAAAATCACGGAATTAAGATACATTAATGTGTGATCCTTTCTTTAGTGTTACTACCCAATGGGTAATGACATCTGTACATGGAGAGCCGCCATCGGTCTATTTAATGGCCGTAGCATATTGGCACATTGTACACTTATTTTCAAGGTATCTTTAACAAAACTTGGTATACTGATTTTATTTGACAATATATTTAGAATTACCTCTCTTGTTGATTCAATTTTGAGTGATTTTGTTGATAAAGTTGATTTTAAGATAATTTTATTACTGCTACTTTTGAATGGAGGAGACATAGAGAGCAATCCCGAACCGACAATCGATACACATGTTCTATCGATTTTACACTGTAATATTAGAAGTATTAGAAATAAGATAAATGTTATTGTTGAAAACATTTTAGACCATAATATTCTTTGTTTTACTGAAACGCACCTTGATAATCAGATACCAAATGACTCTTTAATTCTTAATGAAAACTTTGATATATTGTATAGAAAGAACCGTTCTAATCATGGAGAGGGGGGGTACTTATTTATGTTTCAAATAGTGTTATGCATTCCAGGCGAAATGACTTGAAAATATTTTGTAACGAATCAATTTGGATAAATGTCAAAATCAAAAATGAAAATATACTATTAGGTGTGTTCTATAGTCTCAAAACCGCAGATACCACGTTTTTCAATAACCTGAATGTAAATATTGAGAAGGCCTATAAAACTTCTAAAAATATCGTCCTCCTAGGTGATTTTAATGAAAACCTTCTAAACTCATCATTCCATAACCTGAAAGATATATTAACCTTAAACTCACTTATCAATACTATAAATGAACCCATCAGAAATCTAGCCATTCTTGATCTAATCATTGTACCATATGATATGCCATATAAAAATGCTGGTACTATAGAAGTTCTAGCTAACATAAGTGATCATAAAGCAACATATATACTATTACCATTCCCGTACGAGCTAAATTCTACACATAAAAGACGAATATGGTTAAACAACAAAGCAAATTTTAATCTCCTTTATGATAAAGTCGAATCATATAATTGGGACTGCTTTATAAACTGCTCTATTAATGAAGCATGCGACAAATTTACATATATATTTATTGAAATGGTTAAAATTGCATACCATCTAAATTAGTAACTGTTCGTCCAAACGACAGGCCTTGGTTCGATTCAGAAGTTAGAAAATATCTAAAAATAAGGGATAGACTAAAGAAAATTGCAATAAAATCAGGTAATGCAAATGATTGGTGTAAATATAAGCAATCTAAAAACAAAATAATAACATAAAAAAAAAACAAGCTAAAGAAAACTTTTTCAATAAGTTGGAAATTTCATTAAACGATTTACAGTCGAACGATAAAAGAGGTTTCTGAAAAATATAAGACATTTTGTTAAAAATTCAGACTCTTCATCTACAATTCCACCTCTTTGTAAAACAAATATAAATGGCACTAAAGATTTTCTTATTTCTTGTAAAGAAAAGGCTGAGCCTCTTAATGACTATTTTACATCTATATCGACCCAAGACTATCAGTATTTACACCAAAAACATATGAGAGTCTTACAAATTTTGTTATTTCAGAAAATGATATATCTGACATTTTAAACACTGTTAATATAAATAAAACATGTGGCCATGACTCTATAAACCATAAGATGCTTAAAGGGGTAACAAAACCCATATCTTAACCTTTAGCCATACTTTTAAACCGCTCGGTGAATGAAGGGATTTATCCTGACGTTTGGAAGATAGCAAATGTTACACCAATATATAAAAAAAGTTAACAAATCTATAGTTTTAAACTATAGACCAGTTTCTTTACTTAGCTGTTGTGGTAAGATATTTGAAAGAATCATTTTTAAACACATGCACAACTTTCTTCTTAATAATAAATTATTGTATAAATATCAAATAGGATTTCTACCAAACCATTCAACAACATTTCAGTTAATAGACATCTATCATCATATCTGCAAAACCATTGATAGCAAACAATTTTCTTGAATTGTATTCTGTGACATACCAAAGGCTTTTGATCGTGTCTGGCACCAGGGGCTCTTATTCAAACTTGATGAAATTGGCATAAATGGTACACTACTAAATTGGTTATCAAGTTATCTGAAACACAGATCTCAACGTGTTGTTATACAATCATCAGAATCCACTCTTAAGAATATAAGTATATAAATACAGGTGTTCCCCAAGGGTCTGTCCTTGGACCTCTATTATTTCTAATATATGTTAACGATATCGCTGATTCACTTTTAAGTTTAACTAGGTTGTATGCGGACGATAGTTCCTTATATTATTCTGCAACTTTTACAGGATCTTGAGGGTATTATAAACTATGATTTTGATATTATATCTAAATGGTCTAAACAATGGATGGTGAACTTTAATCCGAACAAAACCGAAGCTATGTTCTTCACTTTAAGAAAAGTCTGCTAGACTTCCTAATATTATATTTGAAAATACTTCTTTACAATTAGTTAATTTTCATAAACATCTTGGTGTTACTTTAAGCCATGATGGTAATTGGTCAACACATATTGAAAGCATATTACTTTCTGCTTCCAAGACAATAAATTATGAGACGCTTAAAATTCACTACTGGAAGAAATACACTCAATCAAATGTATATATCGTATGTGCGTCCAATTTTAGAGTATTCCTCATTGGTCTGGGATGGTTGCACAGTGCACCTCACAGATTCAATAGAAAAACTACAAAACGAAGCAGCACGAATTGTCACAGGACTTACCCGATCAGTATCTATTCAAAAACTGTATAATGGATGTGGATGGGAACCACTTAAAAAGATAAGAGAAATTCAAAAATATTACCTTATGTATAATGTATACCATTTAAATATTCCAAGTTATATAAATGATATTTTCCCACCTCTAGTTGGTGCAACAACTGAATACCCACTTAGAAACAAGGATAACTATACTATTATTAAAGATACCAATAGATTTTGATATAATAATAATAATAATAATAATAATAATAATAATAATAATAATAATAATAATGATAATGATAATGATAATAATAATAATAATAATCATAATAATAATGATTACAAATAATTAATGTTTTTAAATATATTTAGTTAAAAATATACACCCACTTGTGTGCTAGTATGCCCTGTCCAAACAAAGTTATGATATCTGAGAATGCCTGTCATAAGGGAGACAAGAAAGTATAATCATTTACTTTTTACTATTTTTCTTTTATCTGCTTACAAAATCTCTCTCTTTCTCTCTCCCTCTCTTTCTCTCTCTCTCTCTCCCTCTCTCTCTCTCTCTCTCTCACCCCACTATTTCTTCCTCTCACTTAATAACCTACTATATGTTTATAATTGTTTATATTAGCATAAACATGTAATTTGTTTTGTTATACACTGTACAATTGTTACTTGTAGGGGGAGGGCCTAATCTTAGTTGGAAGAACTTGTTGCCCAACCCCATTTCAAAATATCTGAAATAATATATGTTTAAACTAAACTACGTTGTGTTTCCTATAACATTCCCATAATTGCGTAATACACTGATCATCACCGTGTGTAAAACCTGCGGTAGTAGATCGCCAACAAATATTGGCTATACGTTCTTTTTTATCTCTCTCAGAAAAAATATAATTTTTCAAAATGATAATAATGATAATCTTCTTAAACATGTACTAATAGTTGCTATAATAATTCCAACAATTGCTATTGAAATTTGCACATGACTTCAATATTAAGTTTAGCTATTCTTATATATAAACACACATTTCCTATAAATTTGGTATCAGATCAAAAAAAGCTGAATTTCTCTTCAAACTGGACTTTGGCTGATACTTAAAAATGTCAGATCTAATCACTGATTTTATTGTTTCACATAAATAGGCGTTTAAGCATTGTATTTCCTTAGTATTGCTGTACAACTGTTACAGTTTTGAACTAAATTTAAACTTTTATAGACTACCGTCCACAGTGTGTCAGTTATATGTTCTGCTTCGCTGAGAAAGGACAGGTAGCCTTATATACATTTGTCTGGAAATGCTCTAGATATAATAATAATAACAATGTTACTGCCTAATGATGGGATGTATTTTCAAATATAGGTTTAGATTACATGGGGAAATATCAAAAAATCTAAAGTTGCTGAATATTTCATGATTTTTAATTTAATTTTACATATGTTAAACTTTACTTACTTCACTACAATGTGATTGAATATAAAGAGAGGTGTTCAAGCAATTTTTTCATAAATTCGTATTCAAATTAAAAGAGAAGCATTTAAAAACACACGACGTTCGTCTGCTATTTCGGATGACGTCGTATTTTACGTTAGTATTATATGGCGTTCTCTTGACGTCGTCCGAAATCATAAGCAAATATCGTGTTTTAAGTGTTTCATTTTAATTTAATTAAAATTAATGAAAAAAACTAGATTGAACACCTACTTTTTTATTCTGTCATATTTTAGTGAAATTAATAATGTTTAACATATGTGAAAATATTTTACTAGTTGAGTTTTGACCCAATGACCTTAATGAATGATACATATCATTTTAAGCACATTTAAAGATATATTTAAGATAAATCATTTATGCAGGTGAAATATATAGCACACATCTTCAATATGAATATTGTAGTTTATATCAGTTCCAGCTTAATATTTTGCACATGATACTATTTGGTGACCTTTGGCCTTTTAAGTCCATCAAACTAGATGTATGCCTAGTATTTGCATCATAACAACAGAAAAGGTGTGCTTAAGTTTGTATAATGCCATTATACACATGTTACGCAAATCCCTTATTAGTCACTTTGTATAAGGCTGAATTAATTTAATATTATATTAATATCTTATATTATTTTGAGCAAATTCTTCAATATTTTAGTTGTTGACCTATGACCTAATTACCTCAATGAATAATACATGCTATTATTTTAAATGCATACCATTGGTAACTTAAAATGAACAAATAGTAATGGTCAAAACAATTAACAGATATCTTAAACATTAATGTTTTTGGTATTATCTTGTCCAGTTAACCATATTGCTTGTTGTGATCTTATAACTCAGTCCAAAGGCAAAATAGTTTTGGCAACTAATTGTTTCTAATGTAGGTTATAGTGGTAAACTCATTTAGCCCGGTTGCCGTCCATGAACACGCCGTATCTCATACATCAAATTCTAGCGACTTATATGAGGAATTTCCCAAAACGGTTGAAAGTTGGACTCTTTGTGCTGTGAATCAATTAAACTTAATGAAACAGCGAGTTGAATTTTCAGTCTTCATTCCACAATCCCACGGAGAAGAATATAAGTCTGTATTTGAATCGCTACAGATGTTGCGTAAACGATCATGTAAGACCGACAATAATTGGGTACCAAAAGAATAGTATGTTGGAAACTCTGTTCTTTGAAATAACAAGTTCATAAATTTGTATTTGAATATATTAAGTGATGTTTCGAATTACGTAATTCGGGTGTTATTCGTTTCATGATTTATTAGACGATGGTAAAAAAGAATAGGAGAACAAAACTGTTCTTTTTTAAAATATTTCAAAACTATCCCGGTTTCTGAAATTATATGGATTGATATTTTCTGCAGTCGAAGGAATAAGGCCAGTATAAAAATCTGAAACTAAACTATTTTTCATTTTATTCTTTATGCTTTGGTAAATATTTGCATGATTGTCACTCATAGAAGGACAACAATGAAATAAGTGACTTACATTTTATTGTTTGTCAACATTTGCACTATCAAAACATGATGAAAAAAGTAGGGGTCATATGTCAGCCACGAGATTTATTTTCTGTTCAGTGTGGACACTCGGCAAAGTGAAAGTAAACGTCAGAAATCATGTTCTCATACCCCAATTTCCAAGCACAGTGCTTCCACAGTGCTTTCAAAATGTTTAAAATATACCAATAACGCCAAACAAATAAAAAATGGTATTACAATAAGGAAATATTTTTAATTTAGAAGACACTAGGATCATTTACAACCACCAGTATGCGATTACCCCGTGGATAACTTCCTGTTTTCAATGGTGGTACCTAACTAAATTTAGTATTCCTATCATCTCTCTTATACTGTAATAAAATTTACTGATTTTAAACATTTGCAAATATTTAAATAATATTCTTGAAGTTCTCTTGTTTTTTTAGCACAATACAGTAACTATTTTAGTGCCTGCATGATTTTGAGATCATATTAGTTATATATGTTTCAGCTTAAATAAGTGTGTTGTAGTGTCTGTATGACTTTGAGATCATATTAGTTATATATGTTTCAGCTTAAATAAGTGCGTTTTAGTGTCTTTATGAATTTGATATCATATTAGTTATATATGTTTCAGCTTAAATAAGTGTGTTTTAGTGTCTGTATGACTTTGAGATCATATTAGTTATATATGTTTCAGCTTAAATAAGTGTGTTTTAGTGTCTGTATAACTTTGAGATCATATTAGCTATATATATTTCAGTTTAAATAAATGTGTTTTAGCTTGATCACAAAAAAACAGCTTCACGTTTAATATATGACTAACTGTGGAGAGTTTGTTTCCTGCATGGTAACTTTTGTCTCGGGTGTAGGATCAAACCTTCTTCCTTTGGCAAGATCAAAACCATTCTTTCACGGTGTCCCATGGTTGCCATCTTGGTATATTTAATTAAATTAGGTCATCGCACCGCTGTCGTTATTCATTGAAACAATATAGAATAAAATGAAATCAGCTGTATTAAGTACCAAGACTCCTCCCAACCCAAACAGGTTTGACTGTCTTTAACAAAGATGACCTCATAGTGCAGTTGAGCACAGGTGCTTACAATTGAATTTAATTTTGAAACATGATCAAAGTCTTCGAACATTCCAGTTTATATTCGACAACCTTTTCAGCACGTAATTGATCGTGCTCAATATGTCACCACCATGTAATAATATTATATATCATTACTGATATCGCTGTACACGTTGGACTCTTTTAAAAGTATCCAAAGAAGAGGACAGCAAACTATTGCAGAAAATTAAATATTGGTTCTGTGTTCTTCCTTAAATCGATATTGAGTATGACTAATGTCCTCTTCCAAAATTAAATGGTGCCAATATAATGTCATCCTGGCTGGTTGCAGTTATATCAATATATATTATTATTAGGCTAAAGTTTTGAAAAAATATTTTATCGAAATCGCTTATTGGTATAAAAAAAGGATTACTAGAAATAAACTTCTACATCACGATTCTGCTGTAATACAGATGTCATGCTTATTGCAATAATACAAAGGTTTCGTAGTTTTATATACATTATTGAACACATAAAATTTCTTTACAATGACTTGAAGATATACACAATCTTTGTTGGAGCATGCGCACTAGAACATATCTAGACTGATTCATTATATTTTACATCCACACAGATTGATCTGAACAGCAATTTCAATGTTCATGCATCCTTTTTTTATCTGACTTATTTGCTTATGCTATTTTTCAGTAGAGACAACATACGTTACCGGAGTACCAGAGGGTATGAAGAAAACGAAAACCCCTATGACGAAATCCCGTATCATGACTACGACAGCATTTGCGCTGCTGAATGTTTGGAATTAGCAGAAATTCCAGCAGACATCACCGCTGCATCGACAACATCTTCAAGCGGCGTAGGAACCAACACGTTTGTCATTGACGAAGCTGGGTACGTAGACTTTAGCTCGAATACTGCAGACGTGGCCATTGAAAGTGGGGAATATATTAATCCTGATGGGAAACTCGAAAACAATGTAGACTTGCATTCGACAAATTTCGACGCTGAAACGGCCAAAAAGACCCAAGAGGAGGAAGTTGGATATATGGATATGGATTTGCATTCAACTGTAAACAACGCTAAAACGCTAAAAAGGACACAAGCAAAGGAAACTGAGTACATTGATATGGGATCGCATACCAAAGAAGTGGCCATCAAAAAGAAAGACAGTTTCAGAAACCTTATAACTGAATTTAAACACGTCGATATTGATGACAATGATGATGATGACGATGATGGTGCTAACGATGATGATGTTGGGTATTTGAGGCCAATATATCGCGACTCTCAAACCAGAGAAAGCGGCACAGAGTATGTGTGCGAAATGTTATGTCAGGAGGTAAAATTTTTAATATGCATAATATCATATTATAAACGAAGTCAACATTATATGAGAAATACGAATATAAAAAGCATTTCAGTTTCGATTTCAAAATACTTCGCCTTTATTCGGGCAATTCCGTAAACGCTTGTACGATCTAATTTGCATAATTTCGGTGTATGTGTAGTGGCCATTTTTGTTTTCGTATTTTGTTGCATGTATGACCACGTGATCTTCGATTTATATCAGCAATTACCGTAACCCTAGTTTTTCTTATTTCACTCAAATAAGAAAAAATGGTATTCTGGAACTCGTGCCATGTAGAATTGGGATAACTTCTTTGTTTTCGCTTGATTTTACAGTGAAAAAGTGCATAACGTCTTGTCACTGTAAGCCATGAAGTGAATCCTTTAAGAAACACCTAAGGTAGCAACAGAACGAGTCCTTTCATAGACGCGTTAATGGTTAGCCGTTAACTAAGAACTATAATCATAAACACGTTATTGGGTATTCATGAAGAAGTTATACCTTTAATAAACACGCTATTTGGTAATCATGAAGAAGTTATACGTTTTATAAACGTTATTGGGTATTCATGAAGAAGTTAGACCTTTTATAAACACGTTATTGGGTATTTATGAAGAATTTATACCTTTTATAAACAGGTTACTGGGTGTTCATGAAGAAATTATACCTTTCATAAACACGTTATTGGGTATTCATGAAGAAGTTATGCTTTTCATAAACATGTTACTGGGTATTCATGAAGAAGTTATACCTTTTATAAACAGGTTACTGGGTGTTCATGAAGAAGTTATACCTTTATAAACACGTTAATAGGTATTCATGAAGAAGTTATACCTTATATAAACACGTTTTTTTGGGAAGCCTTGATATGATTCCTTTAACCAACACGTCAATCGCTAGTGAAGTGATCGCTTTTATAAATGTTTAATGTACCGACATATTTATTTCGGCTGTCATGAAATTAAAGAAACATTTAATATACTTTACCGTTAAGGAAGAATAAGTTCAAAACAGACGTCCAGATATGGATAGCTTCTGTATGAAGTTTTAATTTGTTTTTTCTGGTTATAATTATTAATATTATTTTATTATTGATATTTTGAGTGCGATTATAACTATATTATTTATATTATTATAATTACTAATAATATCATTATCATCATCTGATTCATTAGTTTTTTATGATAAGTAGAAGTATCGGTAGTAGTAGTAGTAGTAGTAGTAGTAGTAGAAGTAGTAGAAGTAGTAGTTAAAGTAGTAGTAGTGGTAGACTAGTAGTTGTAGTACTATTATCATTATCATTGTTATCATTACTTTTATTATTATCATATATTTTTATAATTATTTTTATGATTATTATTACCATTATTATTATAATCACACACTGGCCCATAAGACTTTGCAAATGATTTTCATCTCCAGATACACCACAATAATAGATATCATCAACACCCTCTGGCAATCCTTCCGGGACTTCACCGCATATCTAATTGACAAAGATGTCATCCACACCCACAAATGAAGGCCAATATCCACAAAATACAGTTTAGCGATGTATTCACCACAGAGGACACCTCCTCCATTCCACCCATAGATGGTACCCCAAGTCCTGACATGCACCACTTCAGTGTCACGGTACAGGGTGTAGGGAAACTGCTGTTGGACCTTGAAATGCACAAAGCCCCTGGCCCAAACAATTAACCTACAATATACCTAACAGAATATGCAGACGAGTTGGCACCTGCTGTAACACTGATATACCATGCATCACTGCATCTGACTGAAGAGAAGCCATCGTTATCCCCGTATTTAAGAAAGGCGACCACAGCAACGCTGCTAACTACAATCCAATCTCGCTCATATTGGTTTTCTGCAAGATGCTTGAGCATGTCATCCGTAACCAAATAATGGGGAACCTCGACGTCAACCACATCCTGTCAGATCAGCAGCACGGGTACAGAAGAGCTCAACTGATAGCCGGCTACTTCTAACGCTTCAAGACCTCACGTCAGGACTCAGTGAGGGTGAACAGATCGAAGCTGTGCTGCTCGATTTTAGTAAAGCGTTTGATAAGGTTCCCATGAGTGTCTAGCTGCCAAATTACACCACTGCGGGTTTAGAGGCAAAACTGGATAAAGAGTTTCCTGTCTCACAGAAGCCAGCAGGTTCTGGGTGAAGCTCATCCACCTCATCCCCTGTCACTTTTGGTGTCCCTCAATGATCAGTCCTCGGCCCCCTTCTCTTCCTCCTCTACATTAACGATCTCCATGCACAAGCTAAGTCCACTTCTCCAATCTTTGCCGATGACAGGCTCTTGTATAGGAAGATTCGCTATATTGCTGACACCAAGATCTTACAAGACGACCTGGACAGACTCCAAAAGTGGGAAGAAGACTGGATGATATCACCCAATCCCAGTAAGTGCGAGGTGATCCGCATCACAAAGAAGAGAAATCCGATACAGGCTTCAGAGGAGGGCTGGTCTCTGCACAGTAGAGCGAGGGCATCGTTTTATCGTTTTAATCTTAATATCGTACACACGCGCTCCTAAAAATCACCTACTAGTAGTAGTAGTAGTAGTAGTAGTAGTAGTAGTTGTAGTAGTAGTAGTAGCAGTAGTATCATTATCATTATCATTATCATTCTTGTTAGCATTATGATTACCATTATAACCATTTTTATCATTGTTAAACTCCTCCATCATGATGAGTATTCAATTTACCGTACTGAGCCGGTTGTCAACGAATTTTCTGGGTTAGACACTGTATAACTTTTATGGTGTTTGAAAAAGGTTTCTCTTTCAATTTAGTGTGAATTTAATAAATTAATCATACATATACAAAATTTAATTTCAGGACGTACCCCAGATTACCGAGGACGAGTATGGATATGTAATTACAGACGGTGTACAAGAAAGCAAGACATAGAATGGTGCAGAGTCGCTGTTGAATGTATCGGTGGTGCCGTATTGTCTCATTCTTACAAACATTTTTTTATGTATGGAACATTATTATCATATTTTTCGTTTAAAGATTATTCTTACAATCTTATTTTGCATGAATGGAACATCATTATCATATTTTAGTGAAAATATCATATTTACAAACTAATTTTATATGTATGGAACATTATAATCACATTTTAGTGCTAAGATCATTCTTGAACACTTATTTTGTATGTAAGGAACATTATTATTATATTTTTCGTTTAAAGACTATTCTTACAATCTTATTTTGTATGTATGGAACATTATAATCACATTTTTCGTATAAAGATTATTCTTACAATCTTATTTCGTATATATTGAATATCATTTTCATATTTTAGTGCAAATATCATATTTACAAACTTATTTTGTATGTATGGAACACTATAATCACATTTTAGTGCTAAGATCATTCTTGAAATCTTATTATGTATGTATGGAACATTTTTATCATATTTTAGTGCAAATATCATTCTTACAAACTTATTTTTTATGTATGGAACATTATAATCACATTTTTCGTTTAAAGATCATTCTTATAAACTTATTTTTTATGTATGGAACATAATTATCACATTTTAGTTCTAAGATCTATCTTACAAACTTATTTTGTATGTATGGAACACTAAAATCACATTTTAGTGCTAAGATCATTCTTGAAATCTTATTTTGTATGTATGGAACATTTTTATCATATTTTAGTGCAAATATCATTCTTACAAACTTATTTTTTATGTATGGAACATTATAATCACATTTTTCGTTTAAAGATCATTCTTATAAACTTATTTTTTATGTATGGAACATAATTATCACATTTTAGTTCTAAGATCTATCTTACAAACTTATTTTGTATGTATGGAACATTATTATCACATTTTAGTGCTAAGATCATTCTTACAAACTTATTTAGTATTTATGGAACATTATTATGCAACATAGTGATAAGATCATTCTAACAATCTTATTTTGTATGTATGGAACATTATTCTCACACTTTAGTTCTAAGATCTATCTTACAAACTTATTTTTTATGTATGGAACATTATTATCATATTTTTCGTTTAAAGATCATTCTTATAAACTTATTTTTTATGTATGGAACATAATTATCATATTTTAGTTCTAAGATCTATCTTACAAACTTATTTTGTATGTATGGAACATTATTATCACATTTTAGTGCTAAGATCTATCTTACAAACTTATTCAGTATGTATGGAACATTATTATCCAATTTAGTGCTAAGATCATTCTAACAATCTTATTTTGTATGTATGGAACATTATTATCATATTTTAGTTCTAAAATCTATCGTACAAACTTATTTTGTATGTATGGAACATTATTATCATATTTTCGTTTAAAGATCATTCTTATTAACTTATTTGTTTATGTATGGAACATAATTATCATATTTTAGTTCTAAGATCTATCTTACAAACTTATTTTGTATGTATGGAACATTATTATCACATTTTAGTGCTAAGATCTATCTTACAAACTTATTTAGTATGTATGGAACATTACTATCCAATTTAGTGCTAAGATCATTCTAACAATCTTATTTTGTATGTATGGAACATTATTATCACATTTTAGTTCTAAAATCTATCTTACAAACTTATTTAGTATGTATGGAACATTATTATCATATTTTCGTTTAAAGATTATTCTTACAATCTTATTTTGTATGTATGGAACATTATAATCACATTTTTTGTTTAAAGATTATTCTTACAGTCTATTTTTGTATGTATGGAACATCATTATCATATTTTAGTGCAAATATCATATTTACAAACTTATTTTGTATGTATGGAACATTATTATCACATTTTAGTGCTAAGATCATTCTTACAAACTTATTTAGTATTTATTATCCAATTTAGTGCTAAGATCATTCTAACAATCTTATTTTGTAGTGCTAAGATCATTCTAACAATCTTATTTTGTATGTATTGAACATTATTATCACATTCTAGTTCTAAGATCTATCTTACAAACATATTTTGTATGAATGGAACATTATTATCACATTTTAGTGCAAATATCATTCTTGAAAACTTATTTTGTATGTATGGAACATTATTATCATATTTTAGTGCAAATATCATTCTTATAAACTTATTTTTTATGTATGGAACATTTTTTGTGAATATCATTATTATATGCTTACTAGCAATATTTCTAACTTTTTGTGCAAATATCACTATTACATGCCTACTGCGTATATGCGGAACATTATATCCAACTTTTTGTACAAATATCGTTATTATACGCTTACTGTGTAAAGAACATTATTTCAAACTTTGGCATGAGAGTGGCTGAGGAAGTATGAAGCACGGAATGTATCAAACTACAAACCAACCCGTGACATAAGAGTGGCTGCGGAAGTGTGAAGCACGGAATGTACTATTCTACAAACTAACCAGTGACATGAGAGTTGCTCAGGAAGTGCGAAGCACGGATTGTACCCAACTACAAACTAACAAGTAACATTCAAGTGGCTGCCGAAGAATGAAGCACGCAATATACCCAACTACAAACCAACCAGTGACATGAGAGTTGCTGAGGAAGTATTAAGCAAGGAATATACCCAACTACAAACTAACCAGTGAAATGAGAGTGGCTCTTCAAGTGTAGAGCACGTAATGTATCGAACTACAAACTAAGCAGTGGCATAAAAGTGGCTGTGGAAGTGTGAAGCACGGAGTATACACAACTACAAACTAACCAGTGACATAAAAGTGGCTGTAGAAGTGTGAAGCACGAAATGTACCCAACTACAAACCAACCAGTAACATGAAAGTGGCTGCTGAAGAGTGAATTACGGAATGTACCAAACTACAAACCAACCAGTGACATGAGAGTGGCTGAGGACGTGTGAAGCAAGGAATATACCAAACTTCAAACTAATCAACCACATGACAGTGGCTGAGGAACTGTGAAGCACGGAATGCACACAACTACAAAATAACCAGTCACATAAGAGTGACTGAAGAAGTGTGAAGAACGGAATGTACCCAACTATAAACTAACCAGTGACATGAAAGTGACTGCCGAAGAGTGAAGTACGGAATGTACATAACAACAAACCAACAAGTGACATGTAAGCGGCTGAGAAAGTGTGAAGCTTGGAATATACCTACCTACAAACTAAGCAATGACATGTGAGTGGTTGAGTAACTGTGAAGGACGGAATATACACAACTACAAACTAACCAGTCATATAAGAGTGGCTGAGGAAGTGTGAAGAACGGAATACACCAAATTGCAAACTAACCAGTGACATGAGAACAGCTGAGGAAGTGTAAAGCACGGAAAGGACCCAACTAAAAAGGAACAAACTACATGAGAGTAGCTGAGGAAATGTGAAACATGAAACGTCCCCAACTACAAACTAACCAGTGACATGAGAGTGGCTGCGGAAATGTGAAGCAGTTACATCAGAGTAACTAAGGAAGTGTCAAGCACCGAACGTTCCAAACTGCAAACTAACCAGTAACATTAGAGTGGCAGCGGAAATATGAAGCACGGAATGTATCAAACTACAAACTAATCATAATCATGAGAGTGGCTGAGGAAGTGTGAAGCACGGAATGTACCCAACTACAAACTAACCAGTGATCTGAGAGTGGCTAAGGAAGTGTGAAGCACGGAAAGTACCCAACTACAAATTAACCAGTAACATGAGAGTGGCTGCGAAAGTGTGAAGCACGGAATGTTCTCAACTTCAATCTAATCAGTAACATGAGAGTGGCTGAGGAAGTGTGAATCACTGAATGTACGAAACTGCAAACTAACCAGTGACAATAGAGTGTAGGTTAGGAAGTGTTAAACACGGAATGTACCCAACTACAAATTAACCAGTAACGTGAGAGTAGCTGCGGAAGTGAGAAGCACGGAATGTACCCAACTTCAATCTAATCAGTTACATGAGAGTGGCTGAGGAAGTGTGAAGCACGGAATGTACCAAGCTGCAAACTAACCAGTGACAAGAGAGTGTAGGTTAGGAAGTGTGAAACACGGAATGTACCGAACTACAAACTAACCAGTGACATGCGAGTGGCTGCGAAAGTGTGAAGCACGGAATGTACCGAACTACAATGAGAGTGGCTGAGGATGTGTGAAGCACGGAATGAACCTAAATACAAACTAACCAATAACACGAGAGTGTAGGTGAGGAAGTGTTAAGCACGGAATATACCCAACTACAAATTAACCAGTGACAAGAGAAAAGCTGAGGAAGTGTGAAACACAAAGTACATCCAACTACAAACTAACAAGTGACATGAGAATAATTGAGGAAATGTAAAGATTGTAATGTACCCAACTACAAACTAACCAGTGACATGAGAGTGGCTACAGAAGTATTAAGCAGTGACATGAGAGTAACTGAGGAAGTGTAAAGCACGGAATGTTCTCAATTACAAACTAACCAGTAACATGAGATTTGCTGCGAAAGTATGAAGCACGAAATGTATCCAACTACAAACTAACCAGTGACATGCGAGTGGCTACGGAAGTGTTTAGCACCGAATGAACCCAACTACAAACTAAGCCGTGACATGAGAGTAGCAACGGAAGTGTAATGCACGGAATACACCAACCTACAAACTTACCAGTGACATTAGAATAGCTGATGATATGTAACGCATGGAATGTACTCAACTACAAAATAACAAAATAAATGAGAATAGCTGAGGATGTGTGAAACACGGAATGTCCCCAACTACAAACTAACCAGTGACATGAGAGTGGCTGTGGAAATGTGAAGCAGTTAAATCAGAGTAACTAAGGAAGTGTCAAGCACTGAATGTTCCCAACTACAAACTAACCAGTAACATTAGAGTGGCAGCGGAAATATGAAGCACGGAATGTATCCAACTACAAACTGATCAGTATCATGAGAGTGGCTGAGAAAGTGTGAAGCACGGAATGTACCCAACTACAAACTAACCAGTGATCTGAGAGTGGCTAAGGAAGTGTGAAGCACGGAAAGTACCCAACTACAAATTAACCAGTAACATGAGAGTGGCTGCGAAAGTGTGAAGCACGGAATGTTCTCAATTTCAATCTAATCAGTAACATGAGAGTGGCTGAGGAAGTGTGAATCACTGAATGTACGAAACTGCAAACTAACCAGTGACAAGAGAGTGTAGGTTAGGAAGTGTTAAACACGGAATGTACCCAACTACAAATTAACCAGTAACGTGAGAGTAGCTGCGGAAGTGAGAAGCACGGAATGTACCCAACTTCAATCTAATCAGTTACATAACAGTGGCTGAGGAAGTGTGAAGCATGGAATTTACCAAGCTGCAAACTAACCAGTGACAAGAGAGTGTAGGTTAGGAAGTATTAAACACGGAATATACCCAACTGCAAACAAACCAGTAACATGAGAGTGGCTGCGGAAGTGTGAAGCACGGAATGTACCGAACTACAAACTAACCAGTGACATGCGAGTGGCTGCGAAAGTGTGAAGCACTGAATGTACTCAACTACAATGAGAGTGGCTGAAGATGTGTGAATACAAACTAACCAATAATACGAGAGTGTAGGTGAGGAAATGTTAAGCTTGGAATACACCCAACTACAAATTAACCAGTGACAAGAGAAAAGCTGAGCAAGTGTGAAACACGAAGTACATCCAACTACAAACTAACAAGTGACATGAGAATAATTGACGAAATGTAAAGATTATAATGTACCCAACTACAAAATAACCAGTGACATGAGAGTGGCTACAGAAGTATTAAGCAGTGACATGAGAGTAACTGAGGAAGTGTAAAGCACGGAATGTTCTCAATTACAAACTTACCAGTAACATGAGATTTGCTGCGAAAGTATGAAGCACGAAATGTACCCAACTACAAACTAACCAGTGACATGCGAGTGGCTACGGAAGTGTTTAGCACGGAATGTACCCAACTACAAACCAAGCCGTGACATGAGAGTAGCAACGGAAGTGTGAAGCATGGAATACACCAACCTACAAACTAACCAGTGACATTAGAATAGCTGATGATGTATAACGCATGGAATGTACTCAACTACAAAGTAACAAATACATGAGAATAGCTGAGTATGTGTGAAACACGGAATGTCCCCAACTACAAACTAACCAGTTTGATGAGAGTAACTGAAGAAGTGCAAAGCACGGAACGTACCCAACTACAAATTAGTCAGTGACATGAGAATATCTGAGGAAGTGTAAAGCACAGAATGCACCCAACTACAAATTAACAAAAGACATGAGAATAGCTGAAGAAATGTGAAACACGAAATGTACCAAGCTACAAATTAACCAGTGACATGAGAGTGGGTACGAAAGTGTGAAGCACGGAATGTAACCAACTACAAACTAACAAAAGACATGAGAGTAGCTGAGGAAGTGTTAAACTTGGGATGCCCACAATTACAAACTAACCAGTAACGTTAGAGTGGCTGCGTAAGTGTTAAGCACGGAATGTACCCAACTGCAAACTTATCAGTAACATGAGAGTGGCTGAGGAAGTGTGAACCTCGGAATGTTCCCAACTACAAAGGAACAAAAGACATGAGAGTAGCTGAAGAAATGAGAAACACGGAATGCCCCCAACTACAAACTAACCAGTGACAAGAAAGTATAGGTGAGGAAGTTTGAAGCACGGAATATACCCATCTACAAATTAACCAGTGACACGAGACTAGCTGAGGAAGTGTGAAGCACGTAAAGAACCCAACTACAAAGGAACAAAAGACACAAGAGTAGATGATGAAATGTCAAACATTGAATATCCCCAACTACAAAGTAATCAGTGACATACGACTGGCTACGAAAGTGTGAAGCACGGAATGTACATAACTACAAATTAATCAGTAACATGAGAGTGGCTGCGGAAGCGTGAATCACGAAATACACCCACCTACAAACTTACTAGTGACATGAGTGTCGCTGAGGATGTGTGAAATGCACGGAATACACTCAACTACAAACTAAGAAGTGATATGAGAGTAGCTGAGGAAGTGTGAATCACGGAATTCACCCAAATACAAACTAACAAGTGACATAAGAATAGCTGAGAAAGTGTAAAGCACTGAATAAACCCAACTACAAATTAACAAAAGACATAAGAGTAGCTGAGGAAATGTGAAACATGGAATGTCCCCGACTTCAAACTAACCAGTGACATAAGAATAGCTGAAGAAGTGTAAAGCATGGAATGAACCCAACTACAAACTAACAAAAGACATAAGAATAGCTGAGGAAATTCGAAACACGGAATATCGCCAATTACAAACTAACCATACAATGAGAGTGGCTGAAGAAATGCTAAGCACGGAATGTACTAAACTACAAACTGACTTGTGACAAGAGAGAAGGTGAGGAAGTATGAAGCAAGGAATACACCCAACTTCAAAGTAATCAGTGACATTAAAAAACCTGAAGAAATAGAAGCACGGAATGTACCCAACTACAAACTAATAAATAACATGAGAGTGGCAGAGGAAATGTGATGCACGGAATGTACCAAACTGCAAACTAACCAGTGGCATGAGAGTGGCTTCGGAAGTGTGAAGTACGGAATGTATCCAATTTCAAAATATCCAGTGACATGAGAGTGACTGCGGAAGTGTGAAGCACGACGTACACCCACCTACAAACTAACTAATGACATGAGAGTGGCTGAGGAAGTGTGAAGCAAGAAATGTACCCAACTACAAACTATCCAGTCACATAAGAGTGGCTGAGGAAGTGTGAAGCACGGAATATATCCAACTACAATTTTAAGCAGTGACATGAGAGTAGCTGAGGAAGTGTGAATCACGGAATACCCCCAACTACAAACTAACAAGTAACGTGAAAGTGGCTACGGAAGAGTAAAGCACGGAATGTACCCAACTGCACACTAATCAATAACATGAGAGTGGCTGAGGAAGTATGAAGCACGGAATGTACACACAACTACAAACTAACAAGTAAAATGAGAATAGCTGAGGAAGTGTAAATCACGGAATGTACCCAACTACAAAGGAATAAAAAACATGAGAGTAGCTGATGAAAAGTGAAACACGGAATATCCCCAATTACAAACAAACCAGTGATATGAGAGTGGCTGCGGAAGTATGAAGCACGGCATGGTCCCAACTACAAAGTAACCAGTGACATGCGAGTGGCTACGAAAGTGTGAAGCACGGAATGTACCTAACTACAAATTAATCAGTGACAAGAGAGTAAAGGTGAGAAAGTATGAAACACGGAATACACCAAACTACAAATTAACCAGTGACATGAGATAGCTTAGGAAGTGTAAAGCACGGAATGTACCCAACTACAAAGGAACAAAAGACATGAGAGTAGCTGAGGAAGTGTGAATCACGGAATACCCCCAACTACAAACTAACAAGTAACGTGAAAATGGATGTGGAAGTGTAAAGCACGGAATGTACCCAAATGCAAACTAATCAGTAACATAAGAGTGGCTGACGAAGTGTGAAGCACGGAATGTTCCCAACTACAAAGGAACAAAAGTCATAAGAGAAGCTGAGGAAATGTGAAACACGGAATGTCCCCAACTACAAACTAACCAGTCCTATTAGAGTGGCTGAGGAAGTGTGAAGCTAGAAGTACACCCAACTACAAACTAATCAGTGACATGAGAATAACAGAGGAAGTGTAAAGCACTGAATATACCCAACTACAAATAAACAAAAGATATCAGAGTAGCTTAGGAAATGTGAAACACGGAAAGCCCCCAACTACAAACTAATTAGAGACATGAGATGGCTACGGAAATGTGAAGCAGTGACATGAGAGTAACTGAGGATATGTAAAGCAAGGAATGTTCCTACTACAAAGTAACCAGTCACATGAGTGTGGCTGCGGAAGTGTGAAGCACGGAATGTACCTAACTTAAAATTAACAAATAACATAAGAGAGGCTGCGGAAGTTAGAAGCATGGAATACACCCACCTACAAATTATCAGTGACATGAGAGTCGCTGAGGATGTGTGAAATGCATGGAATACACCCAACTACAAATTAACCAGTAACATGAGAGTTGCTACGGAAGTGTGAAGCACGAAATAGACCCACCTACAAACTAACCAGTAACATGAGAGCGGCTGCGGAAGTGTGAAGCACGGAATACACCTAACTACAAGCTAACCAGTGAAGTGAGAGTCGCTGAGGATGAGTGAAATGCACGGAATACACTCAATTACAAATTAACCAGAAACATGGGAGTGGCTACGGAAGTGTGAAGCACGAAATACACGCAACTACAAGCTTTCCAGTGACATGAGAATCCCTGAGGATGAGTGAAATGCACGGAATATATCCAACTATAAACTAAGCAGTGACATGAGAGCAGCTGCAGAAGTGTGAATCACGGAAAACACCCAACTACAAACTAACCAGTGCCATAAGAATAGCTGAGGAAGTGTAAAGCATGGAATTTACCCAGTTACAATCTAACAAAATACATGAGAGTGGCTGCGGATGAGTGAAGCACGGAATACACCCAATAACAAACTAACCAGTGACATGAGATTCGCTGAAGAAGTGAAAAGCACGGAAGGTACCGGACTACAAACTAACATATGACAAGGGAGTAGGTGAGAAAGTTGCACGGAATACACCCAATAACAAACTAACCAGTGACATGAAAATAGCTGAGTAAATGTGAAACACGGAATGCACCCAACTACAAACAAACCAGTGACATGAGAGTGGCTGAGGAAGTGTGAAGCACGAAATGCACCAAACTACAAACTAACAAGTCACATTAGAGTGACTGAGCTAGTGTGAAGCACGGAATGTACACAACTATAAACTTACCAGTGACATGAGGGTATAAGTGAGGAAGTGTGAAGCACGGACTACACCCAACTACAAATTAACCGGTGACATGAAAATAGTTGAGGAATTATAAAGCATGGAATGTACTCAACTACAAACTAACAAAAGACATGAGAGTAGCTGAGGAAATGTAAAGCACGAAATATACCCAACTATAAACTAACCAGTGACATGAGAGTGGCTACGGAAGTGTGAAGCACAGAATGAACCCAACTACAAACTAAGCAGGAACATGAGAGTAGCTGAGGAAGTGTGAATCACTGAATACACCTAACTACAAACTAACTAGTGACATGTGAATAGCTGAGGAATTGTAAAGCATCGAATGTACCCAACTACAAACTAACAAAAGACATGAGAGTAGCTGAGGAAGTGTTAAACATGGAATGTCCCCAACTACAAACTAAGCATAAACATGAGAGTAGCTTAGGAAGTGTGAAGCACGGAATGTAACTACAAACTAACCAGTGACATGAGATTGTTGGTGAAGAAATGTGAAACACGGAAGGTCCCCAACTACAAACTAACCAGTAACTTGAGTGTGGCGGCAGAAGTATGAAGCAAAAAAGGTACCCAACTACAAACGAACCAGTTACATGAGAGTGGCTACGGAAGTGTGAAGCACGGAGTGTTCCCAACTACAAATTAACCAGTAACATGAGAGTGGCTGCGGAAGTGTGAAGCACGGAATGTACCCAACTACAAATTAACCAGTAACATGAGAGTGGCTACGGAAGTGTGAAGCACGGAATGTACCCAACAACAAATTAACCAGTAACATGAGAGTTGCTTCGGAAGTGTGAAGCAGTGACATGATAGTAACTAAGGGAGTATAATGCACCGAGTGTTCCCAACTACACATAAACCAGTAACATGAGTGTTGCTGTGGAAGTATGAAGCACGGAATGTACCCAACAACAAACGAACCAATGACATGAGAGTTGCTGAGAATGAGTGAAATGCGCGGAATACAAGCACCTTCATACTAACCAATAACATGAAATTGACTGCGGAAGAGTGAAGCACGGAATACACCCAACTACAAGCTTAACAGTGACATGAAAGTCGCTGAGGAAGTGTGAATCACGGAAAACACCCAACTAAAAACTAACCAGTGACATAAGAATAGCTGAGGAAGTGTAAAGTATGGAATGAACCCAACTACAAACTAACAAAAGATATAGAAATAGCTTAGGAAATATAATGCAAGGAATGAATCCAACTTCAAACTAACAAAAGATATAAGAGTAGCTGAAAAATGTGAAACACAGAATGTCATCAACTACAAACTAACCATTGACATAAGAATAGCTGATGAAGTGTAAAGCATGGATTGTACCCAACTACAATCTAACAAAAGCCATGAGAGTAACGGAGGAAATGTGAAACACGGAATGTCCCTAACTACAAACTAATCAGTAACATGAGAGCGGCTGAGGAAGCGTAAAGCACGGAATGTTCCCAACTACAAACTAACTTGTGACACGAGAGAAGGTGAGGAAGTTGCACGGAATACACCCAACTACAAACTAACCAGTGACATGAAAATAACTGAGGAAGTGCGAAGCATGGAATACGCCCAACTACAAACTAACCAGTGACATGAGAATAGCTGAGGAAGTGTAAAGCACGGAATATATCCAACTATAAACTAACCAATGACATGAGAATGGCTAAAGAAATGTAAAGCAAGGAATGTACCCAACTACAATCTAACTAGTGATAAGAGCGTAGCTGAGGAAGTGTGAATCACGGAATACACCCATCTACAAACTAACCAGTGACATGAAACAAAACTAACTTGTAGATGCTTAACAAATGTTTCATATTCAGCAAATACAGTAGAACCTCGATGGTTCAAACCCTACGGGACTTGACAAACTTGTTCGAATTAAGGGTTGTTGGAGCCAAGTGTTATTCAACCTCATATCATACATGTATATTCATCGAAACAGCGAGTCGACCGTGACCAGATAAGTGGTTCAAGCTATATATAGTGTTCGAGCCATCTATGTTCGAGCCGACGAAGTTCTACTGTATACAACAACAACATAGCATGGTTCACAAGATACCATTTGTTAACATTCAAAAGATACTGACCGCCATGTCCCCATTCTAACCATTGTGTATTCTGATGGTTCTCTAACACAGCAGGGGCCGGTTTCACTTAACCTCTTAAGTTGAGATTTTTCTCATCTATAAAAGGTCAATTTCTCTAAATGATTATTTGAACTAGTTACACATTAAATGACCGTACTTGAATTCACAAAGAATCTTCATTCATTGGCAAACTAAGGATAAAATGCAACATTATCAATGGAAACGAAATTACAGCTTCGCAAAGATTTGAGTTTAGGAAAATCTCAAGTTGAGATGTTTAGTGAAACTAAAGCCAGACCATTAGAAAACACACACAAACTGGTCAGATTTTCTGCTACCCTGGCTTCACGATTGCCATCACTCTTACTGTATACATTTCTGTAGATGTTTTTTTTCTGTTTGTGAGTTTATTTCTCATTAATGTAAGACTAAGTGTATGTTAAACATATTAAGTTACATCAATTGGAATTTCATTGAGAGAAAAAAACAACACACCCAAACCCATATCCGTATCCAATTAACATTATCATTTCAGAATAGTTCCAATACCACTGCCAATTATTACAGTAATATACAGAACACATTGTAAACGTGTGCGTCTTAAGGTCTCACTACACAGTTGAATTATGTTCTAATTAAAATAAGGTCAATGATTTCAATGGTAAAACAAAAATACCACATAGAGTTTGTTTTTTCATAGCAGGAATGTTAATCCACATAAAAATACACAATAACTGGTAGGTTGACCAGCTTGGTTTTTTTTAAAGAGGATGCAGTGACACTCTAATTTTTTTAAATAGAAGTCCTCAAATGCATATGTTGAAATCCTATAAAAGTAAGTCACTTTTTCAACACCAGTGATGTCTTATTGTAGTATATGCTATGCCAACTTTTGCTCTACTCATCTGCAACAAGAAATCACAACCACTATGAACCGTTTTGAAAATAGTTCATAACCAAAGTACATAGGCCTTTTTTTAAGCTTAAGAATCATGTTACCGTGGTGGGAAAGGTGCGTAATTGTGTAGTGAGACGTTTAAACGTTAAAATGACAAATTACCAGTTTACATGTATAAGGGGTGTGGTTTAATCAAGTTTATACGCTTCGAGACATAGTTTCATTATATATATTTAAACAGTTAATATCGTTGTAAGGAAAGATGTCGAAAAATCTATGACGGTTTAACGTCAGGGTCCTTATCTGTGTAGCTTCTTGGTAAAACCCTTTGGGATAGTCAAAATTGACCTAATTTTTATACTCCAATTTCTAAGATTTCACTACGTTCTTTTTTTAATTTTTGAACTAGATCATTTAACATTTTTCTATTTCAAATTACTTTTCAATTAATATGGAGAGTGGTCCGTTTATGTCCATGTTGTAAAACAGATGTTAAGCGGTACTGGTTCTACCCAAGAACGGACTTGAGAGCGGTTCATATAAGTTCTGAGCTTTCATCGCAATCGAGCTAAATTAAATAAGAATAAACTAACACAGATGTTGACGATGGTTGTTATAATATATTTCAGACGATAAAAAGCAACCGTTAATAATGATTATAATAATTTTAATAACGAGAAAACACATTTGAGTAATGAGGCCCTCCCGGGGGTTTTGGAGATCTGGAGAACATGGCCATTTATTTTCAGAGATCTGGGGAACATTGGCCATTACTTTCAGAGATCCAGGGATCAAAGGCTTAATTTTAGAGATCTAGAGATATTGTCCTTAATGAAAAAAAGTACCTTATTTGATCAATTTTATCAGAGACATATAAACACAGATAGGCAACTGGGGGCACTTGTCTAAATTTCAGGTGGCACATTTTGGCTTTTTCTAGTTTAGTTTGAACTTATTTATTTTACTTCGATTTTGAAACAAGTTCTTACGACTTAGACAAATCATGCTCGAAGTCTTCCTGGGTATAACCAGTACTAATCATATGTGAAAAAAGTGTCTTGCTCAAGGACACCATACATAGTCGTGGCAAAGGATTAAAATACCCACGACCCTCCGACCACGGGTTCGGTGCTTTACCACTAGATCACGTGGCTTTTTCTAAATCATGGAAACACACATCCTCCAGAATCAAACAGTATAATTTTGTGATTATGGTATCAAAAGAAAGTACTTGATTTAGTAGGGGTTTTTTTTCTTTTTTAAATTTATAGAAATGAAGAATTTTATGCTTAAAATTTTTTTGTGTGATCGTTTTCTCTTCTTAAGCCCATTTTTTAAATAATAAATAAGAAAAACGACTTCAGTAGATATTAATATGAAACTTTCGCCACCGATGGAAACTTCTGCTTCATCTTTCTACTTAATATTTCTATTTTTATTGTGTTTTGTTTAAACGTACATGGTATTTGTTAAATCAGACTACCGTTTTCGTTAAAAATCTTCTTTTTTTTGTGAAATTTCAACATATTTCGATTTCAATCCGTAATAAATTAAATTCAGAAGAAAAAGATTCGAAGAGTTATTACAGAAATACTAAAAGTGCCGTGGACATTATATTGCTATTAGCCTGCCAGTCTCTGTTATTAAGTCACTGATTTTATGTATAATTTTTATAGTTGATCATAATTTACTTTTAAAATGAGATGTCGACTGCTTGAAACAGCTTTTGACAGCTTTGGAGGTTTCTTACGTGTTAGTCTGGGACCCTGCACAACTTCATCCCGTAATCGTATTACCCGAAATAAATTTTGGATGGAATTTCGGACCAAAGATTCCTACAGTACTGATGAGTAAAGGCAGAATAGTGTAGTGGACCAGTGGTTAATATCGTCCATTTCGGATCGTAAGGACTGGTGTTCAATCCCACCCGGCATCTACTTTTTTTTATTAGATCGTGTTTACACAATAAAGTCAATTATTTATATGTATTTATAATTATTTATGTGTATTTATTGCCTTTTGTAAATTAACCATTCAGCTGTTCAATTTTTTGTCTCTTCTGTCCTTCCATCGATATCTTCTTTGGCTCTACTTGCCAAAGGCGAGCAGGGCTTATGTCGTGGTAAATTGTCCATCGTCCATCCGTTAACCTTTTTCTTGTAGAAGCTATAGCATCCCTCACATTTTTCAAAAAAGCTTATCCAGACTCGCACAACATTTGTATAACCACAAACTCTTGAAGTTCTTGAACCATCGTGATTGAACCACAAATGTTCCCTGCCACAGGGCTTACAAGCACATTTTTAAGGAAACATAAAAAACACCTTTTCTCTAAAAGTTCAAGCCATAGACCATAGATAAGATAGTTTAAACAAGGAAAAGAAGACAGTACATGGATTTTTTTTTACTATGATGATGTGTAAATAATAATAGAGAAGATTATAGTAGACGTTTTACTTAAGGAAACACTATTTGGTACTTTCAGGGAACTATGTTTAAAAACTTTTGGAGATCTTGGGAACAGTTGAAATACATTTAGATATCTGGGGAACATGGACATAATACTTTTAAGGAGCTTTGGCAAATACTTTTGGAGATCTGGGTAACAATAGACATTACTTTAAGAGATTCCGAGAACAGGGACCACTCCCCCCACACCCACCCCCATGGGAGGGCCTCAATAATTCCAATCTTCCATGCCGCCATCAACATATTTACAAAGTGCAACTTTAATTTATTATATAAACACAATAATGTTCAAACAAGAAAATATATATGTAGATTAGAGGATGACCGTAATGTACATTTATGAACATTAACTGAGTAAATAAATCTTTGAGATATGCAGGGGTCTGGCCATTAAACGATTTATATATGAGTACTGCATGTGGAAATTTAAACCGTTCATACATACGGATTCCAATAATTTGTTTGAACGACTGTGATGAAATGAAGGTTCTTTTTCTTCTAACATGATACGATAATGTGCCAAAATCTGTTTGAAATGCGACAAAATCGTAATTCTTATTAAAATAAATAATGTCACTTTAATTACTTTTCAAATTACGTTTCATATTTTATACTTGTTTGAACCGGTCGACCCGATGCCTCTCATAAAACAGTTGTACCCAGGAAGCGGACTCGAGAGCAGTTCATATCATCTCTGAGCTTTCGCCGCAATCGAGCTAAAATAAATTAGTATAAACTAATCAGTTTATTTCGAATCTGTTTTGAGGTGAAATTCAATTTTTAAAGCATTTTGTAAGTTGCGCAAAACTGCTTATATTCATTTTGGCAAATCATAGTTTTAACATATTTTAAATTCTGCGTTATATTACCGTCTCGCACCACTATTACATTTCCCATAGGGCTCCGTAATATGTATGTCCAAAACACAGTTAAAAACAAAATCTGCAGCATGTGTCGGGGCTCAAATTCCTCACTAGTTCAAGATATGAATTCAAAAATGGAATAATCATACCTTAACCAGGTTGGTTGGCATATCATTACTCTGGAAATTGATAGGTCTCACAAAAGCTTTGAATTTTAAAAAGAAACCTGGTCAAAGTATGCGTTTTTTCACGATGCGATTCGAATCAACAATTCTGAAAAGACACAGAATTGTCCAGAAAGCTGGTATCAGCATCATATTTTCAGTGGTGATTTCTAAGAAACTGACCATTTAACTCATGCTAGAAAAACAAGAGGCCCAAGAGGGCCTGAGGACGCTCTACTGACTCATAAATCCTCGGGGCGGGTCATTTTTAACCCTAGGGACACCATTTGAACAAATCTAACAATACTGTAGTTGGTCATCATTACTAAATAAACATTTTGAAAATATATTGGGCCGTTCATGAGAAGATTTTAAGTTTTGGACTATTTTTAGTAATGGCGGCCATCTTGAATTTCAGATCGAAAGAAAAAAGCTTATGTATTGTCTCCTATGCAACAGAAACATGCATGTGAAGTATCAGTTTAATTGGCCTAGTGGTTTCAGAATAAATCAAAGAAAAAGAGAATTTTCAGATTTCCCATAGTATCCCTATGTAAAATTCTAAGTCCCCTTACAGGGCCCCTTTAAATTTTAGCCCCCTTAATTCTTATCTGCAATCAAACCTCTACACATAGGGATAATTTATACCAAATATGAAGAAATCTGACATACCGGTTCTCAAGGAAATGATTTTAGTAATTCTGAATTTTTACCCTTTTTGGGCCCCTCCTCACCCCTTAAGACAGTGGAACCCATTCATTTTTACAAATCTGAACCTCCTTCATCAAACAATGCTTCTGTGAAGATATAGGCAAAATCATTTCCATTTTAAAAAAAAATATATATATATTATAATGACATGTGTCCCCTAATTGAACCCTCGGGGCGGGGTAATATTTAACCCTAGGGACACCATTTGAACAAATCTGACAATACTGTAGTTGGTCATCATTACTACATAAACATTTTGAAAATCTGTTGAGCCGTTCATGAGAAGAAGATTTTTTAAGTTTTGGACTATTTTTAGTAACGGCGGCCATCTTGAATTTCAGATCGAAAAAAAAAATCTTATGTATTGTCTCCTGTGCAACAGAAACATGCATGTGAAGTATCAGTTTAATTGGCCTAGTGGTTTCAGAATAAATCAAAGAAAAAGAGAATTTCTGTTTTCCCATAGTATCCTTAAGTAAAATTGTAAGTCCCCTTACAGGGCCCCTATAAATTTTAGCCCCTTAATTCTTATCTGCAATCAAACCCCTACACATAGGGATAATTTATGCCAAATATGAAGAAATCTGACATACCGGTCCTGAAGAAAACGATTTTAGTAATTCCCAATTTTTACCCTTTTGGGGCCCCTCCTCACCCCTTTAGACAGTGGAACCCATTCATTTTTACAAATCTGAACCTCCTTCACCAAACAATGCTTCTGTGAAGATATAGGCAAAATCATTTCCATTTTAAAAAAAAATAAAAATAAAAATATTATAATGACATGTGTCCCCTAATTGAACCCTCGGGGCGAGGTCATATTTAATAGTGGTGTGAGTCCTGAAGATTCCACAACACAAATCAGATGTATTCATTCATTAAATATTTACAACCGACACATATTTCAAAACGGAAGTTCACCTCAATATACAGCCCATTGGATCAATTTAATGAATTTTATCTTATGCTTTTTGATGAATTATAGATATTTCTTAGTGGATTATTTATGGTAATCAACTGTTTCAGACAGTGAAATTATGAAAAATAAATGTCCTTGCATATTGATTTATAAAAATATTAATCCAGTAATATCTAATGGCGAATTGAGGTAAAAATAAACAAAGATTTATTTAAATGCATAAAAGAAAAAGAAAAATTGTTTCTTTTGGTGAAAGATCAAAGATATTTTATCTCGTGACCACAAAAAAAGATATTCTCACTTGTGGCATCAAAACAAAAATCCGCTATATGTATTATATATAAAGATCACCAACGCGGACCACGTACAGTATACACAGACATTAGTTTAGCACCCGTAATTCAAACGAGCAGAGAAGTTTCTCTATTAAGAATCATTTTCTAATTTAAGAGTTAAACTATTTTTCATTTCACTTCGATTGTGAATCCAGTTGTTACAACTCCGGCAAAGTGCTCGAACACTTCCTGATTAGAACCTGTACTAAGCTTGTGTGGATAAAGTGTCTTGCTCACGGACACCACACATAGCCAAGGCGGAAGACCGAACACACGACCCTCTGATCCTGGGTCGATGCTCTACCACTAGATCATGCGCTCCATAATTTAAAAGTTAATGATAGTGTTCTGTTTAAGAAAGTCCAAAGAGACAAACAAATCTAGTTTTTAATGACGGTTTCATTATTATTTCACGACACAATTAAGACTAGGCAATTGATGAAATTTGTTTGGTCGTGGTATTAGTTAAAGTTGGTACGCACTTACCCCTCATCGCTTAGGTCGTAGGTTTGAGTTCCGCTCACTACAAAACTTTTAGGTGAGAAGGTTTGGTTTGCCAGTTACTTGTACAAGGATGGTGGTTTTACCAAGATTCATTCTGAGGTCTTCCTCCACTAATAAAACAGGATATGCCATATATAAACTGAAATATGTTAAAAATGCCGTTAAACCCCCTTCAAATTGTTTCCATACATTTTGCCCTTCCCATATTAAAAATAAAACCATTGGCGTGCAAGATGTTTTAAGTTTTATTACCAAATTAAGGTATCCGTGGTTGCCTAACAATAGTAATTTATTTAACTTTCTTCAATTATCTGTGACTTCGCATTTTAAGAATTAAATTCTGCATCAGTACTTCGTATATATTTTGTTAGCTAAAATGTGCATCGATTATTCGCCACAGTCACCAACTTTTGCCGCATCACGACTGAATGATTTGTTTGTATTGTTAAATGTTTAGATTCATGTTGGATTTATGTTTATGTCATTGACGTCTAACAGTCGATCAGTTAACCAAACCACTATTTCCTAGTAGGATCCTGGAAGGTTAACCAGTACTCGAGCACACCCATCTCTGCAAGTGATAATTTTCCCACTTGAACCAGTGTTGAGCGACATATGACTATTGTAATATATCTGTTAACTTGAAACAGACTATAGACTGACCACACTATAGAATCATGAACTTGCTGATGTTGGCACTTGTAAAATAAATCTCGATAGCTTAGATTCACATTTGTGTTATAGTTATTAATAATCATTTGACTTATACCAACTATTCTATTTACAACAATACAATAAATCTTGATACCTTAGATTCACATTTGTGTTCTAGTTATTAATAGTCATTTGACTTATACCAACTGTTCTATTTACAACAATACAATAAATCTTGATACCTGAAATTCACATTTGTGTTCTAGTTATTAATAGTCATTCGACTTATACCAACTATTCTATTTACAACAATACAATTAATCTTGTACCTTAGATTCACATTTGTGTTCTAGTTATTAATAGTCATTTGACTTATACCAACTGTTCTATTTACAACAATACAATAAATCTTGATACCTTAGATTCACATTTGTGTTCTAGTTATTAATAGTCAATCGAAATATACCAACTATTCTATTTACAACAATACAATTAATCTTGTACCTTAGATTCACATTTGTGTTCTAGTTATTAATAGTCATTTGACTTATACCAACTGTTCTATTTACAACAATACAATAAATCTTGATACCTTAGATTCACATTTGTGTTCTAGTTATTAATAGTCATTTGACTTATACCAACTGTTCTATTTACAACAATACAATAAATCTTGATACCTTAGATTCACAATTGTGTTATAGTTATTAATAGTCATTTGACATACTGTTCTATTTACAACAATACAATAAATCTTGATACCTTAGATTCACATTTGTGTTCTAGTTATTAATAGTCATTTGACTTATACCAACTGTTCTATTTACAACAATACAATAAATCTTGATACCTTAGATTCACATTTGTGTTCTAGTAATTAATAGTCATTTGACTTATATCAACTATTCTATTTACAACAATACAATAAATCTTGATACCTTAGATTCACATTTGTGCTCTAGTTATTAATAGTCATTCGACAAATACCAACTATTCTATTTACAACAAAACAATAAATCTTGATACCATAGATTCACATTTGTGTTCTAGTTATTAATATTTTCGAGTAAGAAAACTGAGTTTTGAGTAAGGAAAGTGAGTTATGAGTATGGAAAGTAGGTTTCGAGTAAGAAAAGTGAGTTTCGAGTATAAAAAGTGGGCTTCGAGTAAGAAAAGTGAGTTTTGAGTGTGGAAAATGCGTTTCGAGTGAGAAAAGTGAGTTTCAAGTAAGGAAAGTGAGTTTCGAGAAAAGTGAGTTCCGAGTAAGGAAAGTGGGTTTCAAATATAGGCCTCTCTCAAATTATATGTATGCCAGACATTCCATTAGCCAAGCGAGGTTAGGAGCTCATCACACTACCAGCTGATTAGCAGATGACTATTTAACTACATAGGAAAATGGATACATCCCTATCAACTAGGGGTGATATTTTGAGACCTGGACAAAATTGTTTTGTTCCATTTTAGATATCAATCTTCCCTTGATTTTCATAACATTATTAAGGGACCTGTGTAATAAACAAACCGTATAAAGCAAAATAAAGCAAGATAGAGAACTACATTGCAATGTAAGTTATCATGTTTACATATCTGTCTATTATTGTTATGAATTTTAAATATCTTATTATTCTTTGTTTTTTATTTGAAATAAATACAAACTTTAAAAACATCTATTTTTTCTTTAATATATGCATAAACTGCAGCATGTAACAACACATTATGTTATATAAAGAAAGAGAAGTGAAACAATTTCTGTTACCATATTACGCCTAATAAACATTTTATAGACATATGAACATAGTATTATATATAACAATTTATTGTCAATATATTAGAATATTGAATAATATTTGTATCTTTCATTATAGGTTGGGAATGGACTGTATGAATAAATCCAGCACTGTAAACCAGAATATAAAACCAGCACTGTAAACCAGAAGATAAAACCAGCAATGTAAACCAGAAAAATCCAATCCAATCAAAAGTATATTGATATGCTGGAGAACATAGAGAAAACATGGAAAAAATGATGACAGAGACACAAAAAAGTCATAAATATAGTCCCCATAAATTGGTACACCTGTAAAGTATATATTGCAGGACTGCACTTGACAATCTGGAAAATGTATTACTCCCACTATATGACTACATGTCAATGTTAATATTAACTGACACTAACAATCAGCTTCCGAATTAGTTGGGTCTACTCTACCTCTGTCTGTACAACTGATATGTAAAGTAAAGTATAAGCTTTATTTAAATGTAGACATTGTTTTAAGACATACTTGTAATAAGATGAGTTTGATCATGTAGATTAAGTAAATAAAACTTTAATTGCCTTTATTTTATATCTTTTTTCATTATTTCTCTGTGGTCTGTTACATCCCCTATTATGTCTTATCCACCCCAATATTATTTTTGTTTTATAAAAAAAAAAAAAATAGAAGGATTTGAACAAAAATAAAATGGTTAACTGTTCTGTTGTGTTCTAGACAATAGACACTTATGTGAGTACGCAATGTCATGGTAAGGCACAAATATTCATGGAACCTGGCATTACACAGATGGTTTGTATCCCTTCTAAGAGGTGTTAATTAGCCTTAATTTTCAGGAATGTTTACACAGGTCAGATGTGAATGAATTGATTTACAGCAGACCCTTTCCTCCCTCCCCCACACCCCTGAGAATTTGTACATGCATTCAGTTATCAGATCATAAAACATGGTTTAACCAGTATAGTACATATGCTGAATGATATAAAAACTATATTTTCAAATTATGAACTACTTAATTAAATATTGTATTTTGACCTTTACATTAATTAAACTGTCAACAAGTTTAAAAAATTAACAGATGAAGTCAGACTTTTATCTCAATTATTATCCGAGATAGCCATGTAATCTCTATGTACACTAGTGGTGCTGTAAGATAGGACGTGCTCCTAACCTCGTTCTGGTGTATATATGCATATTTATGAGACAATATTAAGAATGGTCTATGGAAAGTGGGTTTTGAGTAAGAAAAGTGAGTTTTGAGTAAGAAAAGTGAGTTTCGAGTAAAGAAAGTGAGTTTTGAGTAAGAAAAGTGGGTTTTATGGAAAGTAGGTTTTGGTTAAGGAAAATCAGTTTTGAGTAACAGTCATTGAATTAATTTAACCATATTTAATTAAAATGACTTGTATTAAAAATGCTTGTCTGCCAAAACATAGTGTCGGTTCTTGAAAAAAAATTTGGTACTGTGACAGGGCGGTGTATTCAAACTCACAATCCTTGGATTAGCCTTATCATTTTCCTTTTTACATGATATTTTATGTGTTTTTTTTATTAAATGTAAACCGAGTCTTAAGATACGAAGTTAGATTTATTAATTGTGTGTCTCTTAAGGAAATTAATTTGACTTCTTTGAAAACGAAGACAGCAACTTTTGTGGAGTGGCACCTACAGTTTCATGTGTGCACTTTTCCAAATTGAAGAGTTAGTTAAATATTTTATGACGTTACAACTAAAAACAAAAATGTTGCCATTTCATTTAAAATAGCAGCGTGCACATTTGAACTTCATGCTAACACAAACTTCTGCATGGCTGCATTGTCTTGTATGTTTTTTGTCCGTACAGCACTTTTTGTCCACATGTTTCTGTTATATGCACTGTACAAATGCTTTGATTATTGCACGCTGAACATGATACTCGATATGAAACTATATCACTGACCTTGCGAAATTGTATTGTATGGAAAAAATATAAAGGGCAACAAGATGTTGATGAAGTGTGGAATATATATAAGATTTAAAACAATATAACCGTTAAATATCAAAATCACATTTTCATTTTAAGCTTATTTATTTTACTTTCATAGTGAAACAAGTTATTACAACATATACAAGTCATGCCCGGAGTCTTCCTGGGTAGAACCAGTACTAATCATACACAGAAAAAGTGTTTCACTCAAGGACACCACACAAGGCTGCAGGGGAGGAACAAATCCACGACCCTCCGATCCTGGGTCCGATGACCTGCCACTTGACCACAGGCTCTACATCTTAACATCATTTCAATATTAATTGCAGAGGGGTTGACCTTATGATCTAGTTAACCTTACATATTCCCTATTGCTTATTGGCATTCACGAAAAAGAAAAAGATAGGAAAAGGGCTGTCAGTACAAAAAAGCGCTGATTTAAAAGTATGTCATGTGGGTCAAGCAATACAAACAAAACTTTTATGATTGAAATGCAGTTTTATCACAGACAAGACTTTAAAACAAATATTACAGTAATAACTGAAAGCAAATTTTATACATTGTAGCAGTTAGATTTATAACTAAAGTGTAATTTTATCACGGCTAGATTTTGTGCAAAACATTAGAACTATCAGAAAGATGTACAAGATAAAATATTGCCATCGCCCTAAACAATTAACATATCACTTGTGATATATCTTTAAAAACTGTCTAATGGTAAACAATATTAATACACAAATAATGTTATAATGCTGCTGCTGCTGCTGCTGCTGCTGCTGCTACTGCTACGGATGATGATGATGATGATGAACACAATAGCAAATGATTATCAATATGAGTAGTATGTTGATAGTGATAAAAATATTGATGATAATGAAAACAACACTGAGGCTGATGCTGATAATAATAATAATAATAATAATAATAATAATAATCATAAAGATAAATTACAACAATAAATGATACAAAGCAGTAAAAACGAAATTATTTGACAGACGTAAACAATCACTTCATCTTTGGTCTGTCATTTAGTCGGGATTTCTATCCAAAGAACACATGGAGTCAAATGAAAATGTAATTCTTCAGGTGTGCACTTCATCTCTGGTTAGGTCTTCTTTACTTATTCAGAGGAGAACATAATGTCAGTCCTCATCGTATACTTTGTCCCCTTCAGAAGTTCCGACCCTTCATGCATAATATCGTGTTGGAAAACCAGGATCATACCTAAAATACAGCAACAACATATTATAAAAACAATATATACTTATGCTATTTCCAAACACATAAGAGGGCAAAGGGCAACATTTCACTACGGCATATATAACTACATGTACAATTTAATGAAGTTAATAATCAACAAAGTGATGTTACAATAGCTCCCTTATTTAGACAATGTTATAACTCTGGGTAAGGATTTTAAATAACAATGTTTGCCACAATGTTTTTCATTGTCTACGACAAATTGTTTCAGATGTATCCCTCATTTATGATACAATATGAATAAGGTTTAACACATTTTCAACACATTACAGGTTATATATGCATCACATTTTACCGATGGAAGGTAGCGGCTTAAACCACTCGGTAGACTAAAATAATATTCCCGCTTACCCGATAAAATTGTAATGCATTTTGGACATATCAGATAAGTCACGTGATTTGTATTGCTTTCGATTCTATCCTCTATAAAAGTGATCATCATTGTTGACTTTCTTTCATCTTAGAAAGAGTCAGAATAACAAAGTGAATGTCATCAAGCAGTATGTGTGTGTATGATCTTTTACTACAGTGATTCAGTTTCATTTCACAATTCCGATTAATATTTTGTTAAATGTCGTGTTAAATCCTCATTCATACTTTTAGTGTTAACTTACGTGACGTTGCCTCCATCACCATATCAACGAGATGAAGAGACTTAACAAGAGCTATACTAAAATACCCTGTGCCTGGTATTTAGTACATCATTACTAAACCAGTGAGTGGGTAAATGTTAAGCGTGGGAGTACAATCTCGCTCATCTATTTGTGATGGACATAAAACTGACAATAAGGCAACTTTGAATTAGCAGGAGGCACAAAGACAGTTTCAGCAATCTGATAGATGCTTTAAGGATGATATCACCTTCACTGCAGACACACATATCCCAGTAAGATGGATACTAACAGACCTGGATGAGCCTGTGACATGGACAAGAATGAAGTTTATGCCAGGGAAATAGAGATGCCTCGTAAAAAAAAAGGTCGCCAAATTGAAGGTACAAGGTGAAAGTATTCAAAGCATCGTAGAATACCCCATTGAGTACCTTGTCAAGTGGTCTGATGTCGGCATGAAAAACGAAGATGCAATTAAAAGAATGAGGGATCAGGCTGATGAGAGCTTTAGAGAATTGACAAATTATACTGGATTACCTCGAAAATTCCAGATATGGATACATCCTAATGGACTACTGCCTCAAATCATCTACCCACACTTGGAAACTTTCTGAAGACCCGTTATGTGTGACAGAAGAGGGAGACTAGAACACATACTATCATGCCAAAATGTCCTGGCACAGGACAGATACAGGTAACCATTGAATTGTCAGTGCCATAGGAAGGGAAATGCAATGAAGCATATGAGAGAAAAGTAGTAACATGTGTTCTGACGGAGAACTACAAAGGGGAAGGACTGAGCACCAGACTGTATCCTGTGCAAGAAGGATATAGATGATTTTCCTTTATAGTCAGCCAACAAGTACATCCGACAAATAATTATTTATTTTTATCATCCTCCATCCTCCATCTTCTTTTTCAATAAAGGCAAGCCAGCATACCTATCTTTGGCACCACCTCTACTCTTTCCTCCTCTGCGTAGTTCATAAATGTTGTGCTTCCCCCTTTAAAGCCCTGAAAGGCAAATAAAGAATAATACCGATATATTAGTTAAGGTCCAATTTTATACATTTTTATACACATGTAGTATAAACATATTAATCCTACATCAATCTATGAAAGTGGCTCTAAAAATGTTTATTACATTATCTAAAAATAAAACAAATCTCATTAGTTCATTTGCCTCTTGAATGAAAAATTTATCTTTTCAGTTACAATATTAACCTTTTTTATTTACTTTCTTTTCTCACCTTTTTTAAACAAACCTTTTTCATTATGCTTTTTACATTATTGTGTCTCCTATAAATAAAGTAGTTTGTTTGTTTGAACATTTTACGTTATTTTTATGCCATCAAGGGCTAACAGACAATAATTAACATAATCACTATTTCCTGGGATCCTCGAAGGTTAACCAGTTCTTGAGCACACCCATCTCAGCAAGTAACTGATAACTTTCCCACTGAATCTGGGGTGACAGACAAATGACATTGAGATGCAATGTTGTCTATCCATCCTCATGCAGACTATGGCCAGGCTGGTATTCAAACTCACAACCCCTTGATTGATAGTCAGATGTGCTACCGACTAAGCCAACCAACCAGGTCAAATATATTAGTGGTGGATATATACTAAAACAAGCATGGACTTTTCTGCTGGTGAATATGATGTGATGTGCATCAGCCTTTATCAATATTTATTTTTATTTTGCAAATTACGCCATACTGAACAGATGAAAAGTCCATATTTGTATAAAACTATAGTCTGTAGAATGAACCCAGCTCCCCTAATTGAGATTGTTGCATAGAAATGAGATTTGAGCACTTTGATTGGTCAATTACTTCAGGTAGAATTGAATGACATCACAAACTTGTAAGCATTATATACATGTGGCTAAGAATTGGGGGACAGGCATGGAGTTCCCTGCATTTTCATTGGGGGTAAAAAAATGGCCTTTTAAGACTGGTTGTTGTTTAATACAGGTTAATTTGCTCTGAAAGCATAGAATGAGTAATATCAAATGTGATTGCTTCAGACAAATGGCTGCTTAAACTGGTGACCACTTACATGTTGAGGTCTGACTGTATATACAAATACATGACTGGTATTGTGGATAAGTCATGACCTGGCACTCATGAATATTTTGTACCCCATTAAATCCGAAAATTAATTTCAGTCTCAAAACTAAATGATATTAAATCGGCATCACTTCACATTCAGGAATAACTGCACAATTTTTGTTTCATCATGGGACACAACTCTAAGCTACATAATTAGGTATGTATCACACTATCACCATTATATAAGTGACTGATCTTGACCCTGTATAATGCATGTATATGTATGTGGAATGCATGGTCCAGTAGTGCATCGTCTCCATGATCGGAGTGCCATTGGTTCGGTCACATTTTCCTTACATGCTTAGTACAGGCTCCGAGATAATAAAATATTTTTTATGCTTAACTCAAATTTGTACTAAAAACACAATTTCTAGGAGTAACATACAAACCCAATTTAAAGCACAAACACTTGACTAGGTCTCGAATTTTAGCATTATTAATGCAGATTTGAGGTAGAAAAACTATACATATTTACATTTATTTTGTTATAATGAGCTGAGTCATCTTTGAGTTGAGCATGAAATCTTGAGTTGGGCATGGAAAAAATATTTATAACCTCGGACCTACCCAGGGAGATTAGGAGCGTTACTTGTATAGGTTGTAATCACTTGTTTCACAATCGAAGGAAATAAATAAGTTTGAACTATACTCTTCGACAGTAACATTACCTATCAGTCACTTATGGAAAACCATCTTAGCTCGCCTCTACTCTCTTTCCTGTCAGTCAACACCAAAATATAACAGATTTACCTCAACACATTTTAATGCTCAGGTATAAAGGTAATCGCTTTAATAAACCAAGTGCAGTATCACATGGTCACCAGAAATAAATGTCTTCATCAACGTGTTTCCATATATATGACATCACTAGCTACATTTGATCTGTGTGCTTAGATACATCTCTAACAGATTTTGGTTATTTAGCATAGCTTAGGCTGGTTAGAAGGCATGGGCTATTTTAATAGAAATTTGCTCATAAACTGTCTCCTATTTCACATTTCCTTGAATTAAATGTTCACATAAATAACTTAAATAAAATAAAAATATATATTTCAAAATCATTTCTAGTTCATGAATTTTAACAAATATATAAAGTTTGCCCTGAACCATTTTGTACTGGAAATATTGCTGACCATGACAAGATTTCTGCAAGATGGCACTATCTCTTGGTTTCACCAATCCATTTAAATTAGAACAAGAGGCCCAAGAGGGCCTGTGGATACTCTACTGACACATAGTGGCCATAGCACTTTTTGAAATTTCACAATATTTACCCTCTTTTGGTGTCCTCTTAACAACTTATGATAAATACCCCCACAACACCTATACTGAACAAAAACATAATTGCAATGAAAAGGAAATACTTTTAATTCCCATACTTTTCATCTGTAAAACAAATAAAATCCCTGTACAGAACCCTTATACAACTCTGCCCCTTGATTTGTCAGAACTTCAATCACCCACGCTTAGTGATTTATTATGAGCAGAAATGCTTTAGATTTTAAAAAGAAGTTTTTTTTGTACACATGAATCTGAAAATGAAAATAATCAGTTTTCCTTATAATATTCCTATGCAAAAGTAAAAAACACATTACAGGGCCCCAATATATCCCAGCCTCTTGATATGCAGACTCTTTAATCCTTGCTGATGTAAAGATAATTTACACTAAATTTGAACTAGTCTAACTGAAAGGTTATTGAAAAGAAGCTTTGTGAAAACTCCCATTTTAACCTTATTGCCCAAATCACCCCCTGGCCCCTTATGGCAATTCAATCCTCTTTATTGAACAAAATCAGATTTATTGTTACTAGACAATGCTTCAGATCTCAAATTAAATAACATAATTACACAAATGGAAGAAAAAATGAGAATTTTCCATTTTCCCATAGTATTCCTAAGTAAAATTCAAAGACCTCTTACAGGGCCTCTATACATCCCAGTGATTTGTACAAACTTAAAACTCTTAATCATAGGGATAATTTATATCAAATATGAACAAATTTGACTGACTGGTTGTTGAGAATAAGATTCATGACAATGTTCAATTTCAACCATTTTTTTACCCCCACGCTGCCCCTTTTAGAAAGTCAATCCTTCGTATCAAACAAAATCTTAATAAATATGACTAATAGATGCTTCAAAACTCAAAATGAATAAAAAGTCATAAATGAATGAAAAAAAGGAGAATTTTCCGTTTTCCAATAGTATTCCTATATAAAACTCAAAACCTCCTTACAGTGCCCCTATAAATACAAGACCTTTGATTTGTACAAACTTTAAACCCATACTCATTGAGATAATCTATACCAAATATGAACAAATTAGACTGCCTGGTTGTTGTGAAGATTTTTGAAAATTTTCTATTTTGACCTTTTTTTTACCCATGCTGGCCCCTTTTGGAAAGTCAATTAGCCTTATTGAACCAAATCTTATTTCCTATGGCTAGATGATACTTCAGAACTCATATTAAATATTAATTTTGCCTTAATAGATGAAATATTTATATAATTTTCTCTTTTCCCCTAGTATCCCTATGTAAAATTCTAAGTCCCCTTATAGGGCCCGCATAAATATCAGACCCTAAATTCTTATTTACAATCAAACCCCTACACATTGGGATAACTTAAGCCAAATATGAACACATCTGACTTACTTCCTAAGAAAACAGTTTTTGTAATTCCAAATTTTTACCCTTATTGGGCCCCTCCTGACCATATATATTCTATTGACCGCTGCAAAAACTACATATTAACATTGGAAATTTCTTCTAGTTTCATAATATACTAATTGAACCACTGATTTAGAAAATAATTTAACCTTAATCAATTGCCCGAAAATCTTATGGAAAACGTGTAGAATTATGCAATATGTTGACGTCTTTTTTGACGTAGGGTGGGGTTAAATAATTAAAAATAAAAAAAATCTAGTTTGTCAATTGTTCTAAAAATCTCACAATCAATGTGAAGCATATTGTTAGAAATCAAATAAAAATTATTCAAAAATTGCTCGGTTTTATTTTGGTAAATTTGATTTGAAGCATTTTTTTCGAAAAAATCGAGAAAATAATAATTTCCGTTTTTCGCTTATATTTTCAAAATGTGGCATTCGTCGTAATTTTTGCATCTGTAAATTCATATATCCGTTGAATGTGTTCATGATGATATGTGTTTCGATTCTGTACATTCGGTTTAACTTGACTAAGGTCGACAAATACGCAATTTTGATGCAATAAATCGGGACGTCAAAAAGACCAAACATGGCCATGTTTACGATGTCATAGGTAAAGAAGTGTTATATTTACCGCAGAAAAAAAGCATATTCAAATTGGAAATTACTTCTAGTTTCATTACATACCAAATATTCCTTGATTTCGAAAATAATTTAAAAGGTATATTTCTCCTTAAGACGTTGGAACCCAGTCATTTTAACAAATCTGAACCTCCTTCACCAAACAATGCTTCTGTGAAGATATAGGTAAAATCATTTCCATTAAAAAAAAAAAAAAATATTTATTATAATGACATGTGTCCCCTAATTGAACCTTCAGGGCAAGGTTGTTTTTAGCCCTAAGGACACCATTTGAACAAATCTAACAAAATTATAGTTGGTTATCATAACTAATTAAACATTTTGAAAATCTGTTGGGCTGTTCATGAGAAGAAGATTTTTTAAGTTTTGGACTATTTTATGTAAAGGCAGCCATCTTGAATTTCAGATCGAAAAAAAATCTTCTGTATAGTCTCCTATGCAATAGAAACATACATGTGAAGTTTCAGTTTAATTAGCCTAGTGGTTTCAGAGAAAGTGTTGCTAACAGACAAAAGGCGACGTACAATGCGCCATCGCATAAGCCCCTCCGGACTTTGGCCAACAAAGCTAACAAATTGAGTGTTTAAATGCTGTTTCAGATGAGATTTAGACTTCATTGTGGTACACCTGACTTGTTGCTGGAGAACTTCTGAATAAAAAAAGTGTTACCAAAATGGACTGGCTGCATGTTTTTCTTGTCCTGTTACATTATTGTCCAACATGGGACTGTGATATATATATTCCAAGAAACATTCATGTGAATCTCTGGAAATTCGTGGACGAGTTAAAAATTTGTATGAGATATGTCACAGTGTGTATGTAAACTATAAGGAGAGAAAAGTATGTCAACAGTCTGGTTTGCTCAGTCAGTAGAGCATTCACCCTGTAAGCAAAAGGTCCCAGGTTTGAGCCCCTGGCTGATTGCATATCTTTCTCGTCTGGTTACAAGTGACTGAATAATAAACAAAAAACAAGTAAGCTGACAAACCTCATTTAGATAGAGTTGTATCGTAATGTAACTTCGCTCTCCATTCTCTCTCATGTACATGCCATCCATGTGAGGGGCGAAATATTCTCCAGGGTGGTAGCGTAAAAATCTAAGTCTGAAATAAAACCACTATATTTTACTTTGATTGTGAAACAAGTTAATTAATACAAATTACCCTCAGTGTTTCTGGGTAGAACCAGTACTAAACTAGCACTAGCAGATGGCAATTAAAATATCGAAAAACGAAACACAAATAACAAACTAACTCTCCCGTCCACCAAATATACTTTATAACTGATATATATACATAGTGACAGCAGCCCAATGCAAGAGCGTAAGAGCATACACAATGTAATTACAGCATTATTTCTAACACCTAGTTTGAAAAGAATCGGCAGTTTCTATATAATACAAACAGTAATTATGCCAACAAGCTTCAGTTTAAAATAAATGAAAATTGTAAAACAAGATGCACAGATAATGATATTTTATGCATTTTGATGAATCATAATTATGTTTCTTTCTGTGAAAAAATAGTGCAATATCCCTGTTTGAAACTGTGTCCCCATTTGTAAATTTCATTGGTGGAAAAGAAATACATGTACATTTCTCGTTATTAATAGTTTAAGAAATTCTTATTAAGTGAACCTATACAATAATATAGTATGGATTAAGAACTTTGTCGTCTCAAAGTCTTTGGATAGGTCCGTTGGTCCATTTGTCATTCGTTATTAATTTATGTATTAATTCCTTTACAACCAAAATAATTCCACTAACACATGTACATGTATATTAATTCTTAAGCATTGAATTCATTTCACAGTAGCATTCTTCAATTCATGGAGCAGAGCCTGGATAGCTCAGTATGTAGGATGATGACTACGATTCAGGGATCAAGGGAACAAATCCCTGCCTGGCCACAGTCTTTGTATTGATTGATATATGACTTGTCACTGCATCTAATTTCATTCGTCTCTCAACACAGATTTAGGTGGGGAAGTTATCAGTTACTTGCAGAGATAGGTGTGCTTGAGTACTCATTACCTTTCCAGGATCTCTGGAAAGAGTGGTTAGGTTAACTGATTGTAATTTAGCCCTCTGATACTACCTTATATAATCTTAAACATTCAATCAATATTCAATAATTTATGGATTAAGGTATAATTTAAACACGTTTTCATTTTGATTATCCATGAAATACCATCCTTATACTCAACCCAGTTTGACAGGAAAATATCAAATTTCAAATGCTGTGAAAATAGCCTCTATGTTGGGCCATCCCACTAAATGGCCCACTAATTGTGTTGCTATGTTGGGCCATCCTACTAATTGTGTTGCTGTGTTGGGTCATCCCACTGATTGTGTCACTGTGTTGGGCCATCCTAATAATTGTGTCGCTATGGTGGGCCATCCCATTAATTGTGTCACTATGCTGGGCCATCCCACTAATTGTGTCACTATGCTGGGCCATCCCACTAATTGTGTGGCTATGCTGGATCATCCCACTAATTATGTCTCTATGCTGGGCCATCCCACTAATTGTGTCACTATGCTGGATCATCCCACTAATTGTGTTGCTATGCTGGGCCATCCCACTAAATGTGTCCCTATGTTTGGCCAGCCCACTAATTGTGTGACTGTTTGTCTGTTTTCATCTACTACTTTAATATTTCTGTTTATGCATATACATTGTATAGAAACTGTTTTTCTTTAATATAATGATATGTTACGCTGCCCAAAGTAAGGTGAAATTGTATCCAATTGTATCTTAAATAATGTTAAATTGAAACTGTATAAAAAATTAAAGTGAAATTTGTATGCAATTGTATCTTAAATAATGTTAAATTCAAACTGTATAAAAAATAAAGTGAAATTTGAGTAAATTGTTTCCAATTGTATCCCAAGTAAAGTGAAATTATGTATCCGAAGTAAAGCAAAATTCACAATATATTCAAGTATATTCAAAGTGAAGTGATATATATTGTATTCAATTATTTTATCCCAAGTAAAGTGAAATTTTGTATTCAAAGTAAAATGAAATTCACATTGTATCCAAATGTATCAAAAGTAAAGTGAAATTCAAATTGTAATGGTCACAATGTGTATAATTAATACAAAGTTTATCATGTTGTTATGTTTTGCTTTGTCTTCACATAAAAATTAACTACTAAGAAAACTTCACATAATTAATACAAATAATTTGAACGTAGAAATTAAAACTAATCTCAAAATCATTTCACAACTTCAGATTTCATGCTTGGTTTAATGTACACCAAGGACCTAAAGAACAAGCTCTCAACATCCTTGTATACATGTATTAATCTTACTTACCTTTCATTCAATCCCATCACTTTTCTGTCCCTCCAGATTTCTGGTATAAATTGTTTAATTCTCTGCCATATTATGTCTGCTTCCTTAAAAGAATCCCATATACATCGCGTGTTGTTTCTAACGTCCTTCATTAACTGTTGTCTGTACAATTAAATAGTAACTAGTAAAAGTAACAAACAATAAAGAGAAAAACAGCATGTAAAATAAATGAAATAAATTGGTAATGTATTTTAAGCAGTTAAGACAGCTTAACCCTTTACTCCATAGATACGCGTTTCCCCGCACCAATCACAGAAGGCCATTGAAAATGGTGCAGGAAGAGTTCAGATTGCTCGTAACAAACAATCTGAACACTTCCTGCACTGTTTTCCACTCTGTCAGTTAATATAAACATAATTCACCCATTGCTGATACATGGTGAATTAATGCTTTCAATATAAGAGGCGTCCAAAGGCGTCATATGAAGTAAAGGGTAACTGACATGCTGTTGTCTAGGGCGGATATTCATTGTTTTCTTGTTTTAACTTTCAACACATGGCAGGTCATACACATATGGCATATCCAGTTTTGATGGTGGAAGGACACCTCAGAAATCAAGGTGGAGCTTAGTCAAAATTAACATCCTTTTTCACATCAGTTTCTAATTTTTTGTGTCATTACATTTTATCTTTAAAGGGAATTTATCTGGATTTTTCAAACTTTTAAAATTGGCTATAAATTTTTTTTTGCAGTTTATCATGGCTATATATACTCACTGACACCATAGTATCTAAAGGATATCTATTTAAACATGCCACAATAATATATTGAAAAGGGAGTTCCTTACCCTGGCTACGCGCCTAGACTAGACTCATATTGATTTTTGCGACATATTATATGAGTGATTTCATTATGATTTCAATTTAATCTGTTATACAGGTTTACACGTAGTTAAAATCTTAGACAGAGTTCAAATGACGATGCGAAGGTTTAGTGCTGTCTATTTTTAGAATGAGGATTTAGTTTCAGGTTTACCACTCCAATTTAAATATAGTTTTTGTCACGTTTTGGTGGATTTAATATACCATACAAAACCATTCAGGTTTTATTTATTAATAATAATGAGATGCTTTTTATCCATTTTAATAATTATTTTATAATCTAATACATTTTATAGCATTTCCTCCACACACCCCCAAGACGCCATCTCACGATCACTTACCTCTCACCACTAAGTTATTTGCAGAAGGACAATGGTTCTACTCAGTCGGAGGTCTACCTCCACCAGTAAAACTGGATATGCCATATATAACCGGAAATGTGTTGAAAATTGCGTTAAACCCCATTCAAAAAAAAATACTAGTCTGGTTACAGTGGTCTAGAAGTAAAGTGGCAGGTCAGCGAGTCATTTTTAGTTCGCTATCCTGCCTGGGCCATGTGTATGTAGTTTTTCTAGCAAGGAATCCCAAGAAGTTTGTATCTAGATGAGATATCAACACTTTACTCAATATAAACAAAATAACAATGTAACTTTGAGCATAATGGAAACTTAGGTGCTACATGCCAAGCATACATTAGTTGTGTGTATCATTATAATTTTTTTATCAATGTTGCAAGGTAAACAAGAGCACTAGCAGACAATAGGTTCTGACACCCCAGATTACCTCCCTACATACACCCCATAGTATCAAAATTTATTTTAAAATGTCATCATTTTTTTAAAATTGTGATAAATATTTATGTGGAACCTCCTCTTATTTAAAATGCCTGATCTGGCCATGAAGAGTTACATAAATCATGAATATCAATATCATTATATCTGTTATAACTCACTTTCCATTTCCCACATTCACAAGAGCTTCTGTATATCCCATGGACTCTGTCTTTTTTATGTAATCTTTACATTCCTGAAACAAACACAATATTGCTAGCATAGACATCTCAATGCCTTAAAAATCATTTTATTCTTTATATTATTATTTATTTAAGTTCAGTGTATTTTACAGTGGCTCAGTTGTTTATGTTGTCACTATTTTTTTAGTTTTACATGTATGGACCAAAAGAGATCAGGGACCAGTTCATGGGCGGATCCAGGATTTCAGTTTAGAGGGGGCATACTTAGGGGGGGATGTAACACAAAATCTGAATGGGCACACATCTTTTTCAGTACAAATATTGTGGATTTTAATAAAATATGGTAGTTATTTAGTGGGGATGTGCAGGTCTTTTTAAAAAGTAAATCCGCCATTGCAGCTGTTCAAAGCACTTTTTTACCATGGTAATGTTTCTTTCCATTTTTTTTTGTTTTTTTGAGAATGGGAGATAAGTGCTTTTATTTCTTTTATTTTTTTATTAAGAGGATGTCTGAAACATCTACATTGCATAAATCATTATCTGTGCAATGTCAATTTTTCCAACTATACCTTTTTAGATAGCACATTTTTAAGAACAAAGGCTAGTTTTCCTTTCCAACATTTTGGCAACACAATATCTTCTTTCACAATATCAGTGGTAGCATCACTTGCACCCTGTGCATCAACTGTTTCATCTTTGTCGACATTTGTATTTGGATCCTCCAGGTCAACTCCATTCAATTGTTCAGAAATGTTTTCAATTTGTGGCTCATTATTTGTTTCATGTGTAGCACTCATTGCGGTCCTCAGTTTCTGTAAGTACGAGCCCATCAAGTGGTTATTTGGCACAAAATATCTGAAACAAACCATAAATAAAGGTTGTTACAATCAAACATTAAAGGAACACAATCATTTTTTTTCAATGAATACTTTTCTGAAAATCATTTTAACATGATGCAAATATAAAACTGAAACAGATCAACATGTACACAGACCCATAATTTCATTGTTACATTGGAAATCGAGCCATCCTTAAAAAAATGTTTGTTGCCGTGTGCTCCAATACAGCATTTTTCATGCGGGTTGGTACGTACCGGGAATCTGATTATTGTTGTCAGATTTGTTTGTGCAACTCTGATCCAAAACAAGATTAGAAATTATGAAAAAAAATATCAAAGCTTTGAAAGCCAATAAAAAAACTGTGTAGCTGTAATATGATTGAGAAGGTAGTTAAATTGATTGAAACCCCCAGACCTCCTTAAAAAATCAAAATAAAATGGCTAGATATATTTATCAAATACCGTACCAAAAATTGTATATACACTCACTCTCTAACAACATAAATCATCATACACCAAAACATAACACACACATGTATTGAAAGTCTGTTGAAAATCCATACATTCACAAATACTCAAAACATGAAATCCTGGTAATGACTCACAAATGACTACTACAATACAGGGGTCAGAGTTAAAAATAACTACAATTCTAAAAGTAAATTACTATGGCTCGTGTATATTAATGTGATGAAACAATATCATAGCTGATAGATAACTGATGAAAGGCATATAAATATGTATAGATAACATGGAGCTGAACTATAATAATATCAGTATAATTGTCAATTCTACCTTGCTTATCGATACAGAATTAGTTGAACTATATCTTATCTGTCTAATACTGTCAATTAGCCTCACATTTTTTCCATCCCCTCTCTCTTTACCATCCCCCAACTAGTCCTTCTGTTTCCTGTATTTCACTCTTTCTCTTTTTTCACCTTCCAGTTCATCCCATTTCCTCTTTATATCTCTCGCTTTTTCTCTCTTTGATTCTCCATCTTTAACTCACTCACTCTGTCTGTCTCCTGTCTGCTCTCTCCGTTTTTCTAAGTAATGTCTCTCTGTCTCTGTCTGTCTCTCAAATGCTTCTGCTACTGCTATGACCAAACTGACTTAACAATAGAGCCATCCATTTAAATGCTACAACATGAGAATTCCACCCCTTGGTGCATCAAGAAGCTATGTACCTTTATGTATCATATATACATAGCACCTTGATGCTCAATAGGATCAAGATACAACTATTTTGACCTGCCTAATTAAAACCTATATTTACTTTAAACAAGTCTATATCTACATCAGTATGTTGATCTGTCTAGTTTCAATGTTTAAATGTCAATACTCCCATTTCATTCCCATAATTTAACAGAGGCAGGAAGTTGAAAGTCATAACATTGTTTCTATCACACTATATTTGCCTTTTCTATTCAGCTGGAATGTGGCCAGCTCAGCCTGAATCTGGCCGTGTCCCACGTTTCTATGATCAGTCACACAAGTGACATTAATTGTTTATGCCCTAGTCATATTCTAGCTGCGATTACCCACAACCATGTGACATAGGGCGATGTTGGTCCGGTCTAGCAGTCACAAAATAAGACTTATTCCTGACTAGTCTGTGACTTGAAGCAGATTGATAGCACTGATCGTGACTGGTCATGCAACTATTAATACCCCTACATGTACCTCCAAATATAGGTATTTGAAAATCATGATGAAATGCACAACATCTTACAATTTCTACGACTATTCGTGCTGTCGCACAACAAGTCTTGCTAATAGTCATGCAAAGTTGTCCGATTGTCAGACCAGTCACACAGTCAACCACAACTACGTAAGATCACTCAAGATTTGTAGAACAACAACCACATCACTGTTAAATATGACCTCCCTAAGACCAACTAAGACCAGTTTGCAGGCAGGTTTTTGTCATGATCGAAAAAATCCCCATGACCGAATTCGCCTACCCAAGACTTGTTGCAGGAATTTTCTATGACTCCTTGAGATTTTTAGTCATAGTCGGTCATAACTTGTTGTAAGTTGTCTTATCTCTTCATCAGTGTAAATCTCTGGTCATATTTGACAATAACTCAACAGGATCCGTCTCATACTTACTCCAGAGGTAAAAAAATATCACACGATTTGTTAAGAGATTTGATAAAAAATAAAATAGACATAGAGGTGATAAAACCAGATGATCAGACTCTAATATAGAAACTTATAACAATAAAAAAAATAGAAGGAAGTAAAAAGATTCACACTGTTTTATTCTCATTCATTTGAAAATCGTCTTCCTTCTGTGAAATATATAGCTTATTGGGTTGGTCATCTTTGATTCATCTTTAGAAAATTGCTTTTTAAGAGTATATTGAAATAAGACTAAAAAATGTTTCTTGACAAGTTCGTAAAAGCCTGTAGCCTTAACAATAATTTATGAAAATAATACTTACAGTACAGTACCCGATTGTAAACGGCTTGGTGATATTGGACGTTTGCAGCGCAAACAAATCGGAGAGTGAAACACGCGAACTCCGTGACTTTAAGTTATTTAAATAGTCTGACTATGTTTTACATTTATATCATGACAGAAATGTCTAAAATTAGACCAGTTGGTGTTTATAAATAAAAATGACATTTTTCTATTTTCGTTTTGCAACAGGAAGTTTGCATGTTCACATGACGAATGAATTAGTATAAAATTACTGTCGTCTACGCAGTCAGGGTTTTCGACTGGTAAGCAGAAAAGAGCAGCGTCAGTTATATAATAGCTTGCCTGAACTATTATTGATTTCCGTCGAAATCATTAAAGACCATTTGGACGATTATTACATAATAAACTATTTTAATTGTTTGATTCAAAGCTTAAGCTTTAAGACTGCCATCAGGTCAGCGGCTGGTCCAGCCAACTACTAGGGACCACAACAGTGTATATAATTTTAACTGTACATCTAGACATTTTTAACTGTAAATACCACTGGAAAGGGTCTCATTACTCAATTTAAAGTCAACCTTACTGTCTAAGACGACTCCTGACCTATTACCGGAAGAAGAAGAAGAAGAATACGAAGCCTATATTATGTTACTCATCATCAGAGATACGCGGTTACGCATCTTCAAGTACAAGTGTCATAGAGTTTCTCTCCTGTATTGATTTACATTGAACGGGGATCGAGACAGTATACTGTTGTTAAGGATACATTAACTATATACAATACAAGTAGGAAGAATAGAAAATAAACAAAAGAGGTGCACATGTGCATTAAATAAACCTTAAGTAAATAAATGACCTACCACAAATATTTTAAAAAAGCTAAAACATGGGATAAATAAAGGTTAGCAAGAAATATGTAAATAAATTAAATTAGCAGTCCATAAATAATTATTTTCAAGATAGCTGCCTAGGAGGGTGCAAGTCGAACTACTTTTGAAATACCACAAAACCCTATTTATCTAATAACTCTAAAACCTCCCAAACAAACGCGGGGCGCGTGGTCCAGTGGTAGAGCATCGAACCCTTGATTGGAGGGTCGTGGGTTCTATCCTCCGCCACGGCTATGTGTCCTTGAGCAAGACACTTTCCGCATATGCTTAGTACTGGTTCTAACCAGGAAAACTTCGAGCGTGATTTGCCTAAGTTGTGATAACTTGTTTCACAATCGAAGTAAAATAAATAAGTTTAAACTAAACTAAACCATGATCGGAGGGTCGTGGGTTCAATCCTCCGCTACGGCTATGTGTGGTGCCCTTGAGCAAGAGGCTTTCCGCATATGCGTAGTACTGGTTCTCCCCATGAAGACTTCGAGCATGATTTGTCTAAGTTGTAAGAACTTGTTCCACAATCAAAGTCAAATAAATAAGTTTAAACTAAACAAAAGACATTCTTAATGAAAATGATAATATAATCTCACAAAATGAAGAGGTAACCGAGGTATTCAACACTTCTTTCGAAAATGTAGTAGACAACATTCCAAGTATTAATAAAATAATTGAAAAAAACAACCGTGGATAAAGATTTTTTTAATTTAAGCCAACAGATGAAAAGAGTGTATCAAATATAATTGATAAATTTAATTTAAACAAGGACACAGGAATTGATAAATGTTTGGTTAAACTCATACAAGATTGTAAACCTTCAATTGTAAAACCTCTTACTGAATTAGTAAACTTCTCCATATCGGAATTTGATAATTATTTGATAATTATTTATGTGCATTCAGAAAGGGTCACGGCTGTCAAACTATGGGAAGATTGGGAAGAGGCGCTGGCTCGAAATGAGTATCTGGCTGCGATTATGATGGACTTATCCATGGCTCGAAATGAATATCTGGCTGCGATTATGATGGACTTATCCATGGCTCGAAATGAGTATCTGGCTGCGATTATGATGGACTTATCCATGACTCGAAATGAGTATCTGGCAGCGAGTATGATGGACTTATCCATGGCTCGTATTGAGTATCTGGCAGCGAGTATGGTGGACTTATCCATGGCTCGAAATGAGTATCTGGCAGCGAGTATGATGGACTTATCCATGGCTCGAAATGAGTATCTGGCAACGAGTATGATGGACTTATCCATGACTCGAAATCAGTATCTGGCAGCGAGTATGATGGACTTATCCATGGCTCGTATTGAGTATCTGGCAGCGATTATGATGGACTTATCCATGGCTCGAAATGAGTATCTGGCAGCGTGTATGATGGACTTATCCATGGCTCGAAATGAGTATCTGGCTGCGATTATGATGGACTTATCCATGACTCGAAATCAGTATCTGGCAGCGAGTATGATGGACTTATCCATGGCTCGTATTGAGTATCTGGCTGCGATTATGATGGACTTATCCATGGCTCGAAATGAGTATCTGGCTGCGATTATGATGGACTTATCCATGGCTCGAAATGAATATCTGGCAGCGAGTATGATGGACTTATCCATGGCTCGTATTGAGTATCTGGCAGCGATTATGATGGACTTATCCATGGCTCGAAATGAGTATCTGGCTGCGATTATGATGGACTTATCCATGGCTCGAAATGAGTATCTGGCTGCGATTATGATGGACTTATCCATGGCTCGAAATGAGTATCTGGCAGCGATTATGATGGACTTATCCATGACTCGAAATGAGACAAGAAAGAGCACTAAGATTCGTATACAATGATTACAACGAAAATTATTTTGACTTATCCATGGCTCGAAATGAGTATCTGGCAGCGATTATGATGGACTTATCCAAAGCTTTTGATTGTCTACCGCATTACAAACTTTTGCATTTAATATCATCTTATGGAGTCTCTAAACACGCAATCAAACAAATGAAGAGTTATCTGTCAGAACGTAAAAAGCAAAAGTAAAATTGAAAATACAGTTATCAAAATATTCTTTTTTAATATATTTATTAATGATTTGTTTTGCTTTATTAAATAAAGCACATTAAATCACTATGCAGATGGTAAAACTTTATCATTTCATTCACAAAATTTTAATCATTTACAAACTGTTCTTGAAAACGAAAGTAAAATTCTAATAGATGAATTGGTTCAAATTCAATTATAGGCAGGTAAATCTAGATAAATTTCAAGTTAAGGACACATGAAAAATCGCCTACCTTTCATTTGGCGAAACAACAATAACATGCGAAGAAACTGTTAGACTTTTAGCGTCGATTTTGATTTTAAATTAAATTTTGACACTGAAATTGCTAATATCTGTAAATAAAATAGCTGCATAACAACTGAATTTTCTAAAACGTATAAGATATAATTTAAGTAAATAAAACAGATTAACAATTTTCGACATTGTTATTTTATCAAACATTATTTTTGTCCTCTTAGCTGGCATTTTTGTTCAGAAAATAACACAAAAAGAAATGAGAACAAATACAAGAAAGAGCACTAAGATTCGTATACAATGATTACAACGAAAATTATTTTGAGCTTCTTGATTTAGTCAAATTACAAACTTTGCATATCAGGAGAATGAAAAGTATAGCATAAGAAACTTTTAAAAAATCAAATAATTTAGCACCACCAGTTCTGTCTTCCTTAATACAAAAATAAAGAAACTAAATATAATTCTAGTATATTGCAGATTCCAAGTGTCAGAACAGCAAACTACAGTAAGAACAGTTTTCAGTTTGCTGCCGCAGTGCTTTGGAACTCTTTACCAAAGGAATTCAGAAACACATCAAATCTTTACCAATTTAAGCTATTAGTATCTTCTTGGAATGGAATATCGTGTAATGTCATGCATGCAAGTCAAACTAAATCTGTAGTACAATTCACTGTGGGTAGCATACAAATTCAAGCATTCAAAATGTTTGTTTGTATATGTGTATGCATGTACATGCAGGTATGTATACATGCATATGCATGCATGTGTATGCATATATATGTATGAGTGTGCATGTTTGTAGTATGTATGTTTGAAATGTGCTTAAACATGCTTAAATTATGCTTTTATGTTTAAAATTTTCGATGGATTTATATTGTGTTATTTTTAAGCAAAATATTATTTTGTGATATGCGAATAATATTGTGTCTTATTTACTAAAATAACATAACATAACATAACATATATGTTATTATAGTCTCACTTCTATCACATTACAATCATACATGTATAAAACAATGACAAATAAAAATAGTGAAGTTAAGAGAGGCTCTTTACAGAGCTATGAGAGACAGGTTGTTATAACGGCCAGTTTCTATACGAATTGGAGCTTCTCCGCATCGAAATTTAAAATAAGCACTGCGATGAGATCGAGGCATCAAACAATTAACATAACCTTCAACTTTATATTCAGTTTTAAAATATTTATATAGACGTAATTTATTTCTACCATTGCCCTGACGTGCATTTTCCCTATTAATGTCATTAATCCAATCACGTTTTAATTGTTCAGATTTAAATATAAATAGTATGTCTTTTAAATAAATTATGTGTCCACGGTTGAATAATTGGTAATTAACATTTGCTTCCTCAAACATCGAGTGAAATTTACTACGTTTCCCAATATTTTTATTGCATCTGAGAGAGTGTTGTTAATCAGGTCGCAGTAAAGCTGATTTGAAGTGACAAATGTTGTTCTAGAATATTTCTTAATTATACACAATAGTGTTATTTTTCCGATTCAGTTTTTATTTTTTCTACTTTTATACTCTTTTAGGCTTACGGTCAAGATTAACATCACTTTCTCAGTTTTAGTTTTTTTGTAAATGAGTGTAAACGATTGCAATATATATATATATATATATATATATATATTCTAAACTGTTTATTTCCTCAATATTTTGCTAGTCACTTTAAAGTAATTAAAATTTAGATATGAGCAAGGTAGTTATAAATGTGAACAAACTTGGTGAAGGATCCTCCAAGAAACAATTCTATGATTTTTTTAAAAATCGAGCCAGTAGTTTCTGACAAAAAGATTGTTTAAGGTTTTACTTATTAAACTTGCCCCGCCCCCTGACGGCCATGTTTTTTGACGAATCAAGATGGCTTGAACAAACTTAATAGAATAAAAAGATTTTCTAAGTTTTTACTATAGCTTATATAGTAAACTAACCCCACTCCCTGGCCACCATGTTTTTTGACGAATCAAGAGCGCTTGAATAATCTTGGTAGAGGGTCACGAAAGGAACATTTCTGTGAAATTATTTTAAAATCGAGCCAGTAGTTTCTGACAAGAAGATTTTTTAAGTATTTACTTATTAAACTTGCCCCGCCCAATGGCAGCCATGTTTTTTGACGAATAATGGCTTGAACAAACTTGGTAGAGGGTACCCAAGGAACATTTTTTGTGAAGTTATATCAAAATTGGCCCAGTGGTTTCAGAGGTGAAGTTGTTAGAAGCTAAAAGCTAACGACGGACGACGCACGACAGACGACGGACACCAGGCGATCACCAAAGCTCACCTGTGAGCCTTCGGCTCAGGTGAGCTAAAAATGCTTACCTACCATACCGATTTATTAAAGAGGGTCGGGTTTGGATAAACAATGTGTTATTATTTATTATTCTTATCGAGTCGTGTTGTAAAGTTACCAAGTTCGGTGCCGTAGTCACATTTTCGGCAGAATATTGAATTATTCTCTGATTAAACAAGTTATTTGTATAGCAAAGGTGACTTTTTGAGAGAAAAAAAGGTTTTAAAACTGGTACATTATATCGACGAGTTTGTTGTAAACTTAAGATTGAATTCAGACTTCACAACCCTCTTCGGTAAAACGTAGGGGGTCACTATAAAATGTATATTTTACATTAAAACCATATATACCCACCATATGTTTCCAAAGATAGTTGTTTACACGATTTTAATCTTCTTTTTCTCTTTAAATTGTTTTCTTTTATGAAAATTGAATACATGTACATGTAAATTGACTAGTCTCATTTAATCGCCTTTATAGGGGTGGGACTAGCCCCTTTACGTCTCATTTCCATTCGAACAAAACCAAGTGGAAAATTAGACCACATACATACGTCTTTTTCAGAGGCAAATATTGCGTAAACAACCGTTAATTCCTTAAAACATTTATTTAACTTGATAAAATAATGAATAATAAATGCGTGCTATGCAAAAAAACTGTCCTCTGTAGTTTGATCGACGGTGAATATGACCAAGACATTCGAATTTACCTTGTTTCGCTGTCATTTAGCAGCCATTTTACATAGTGGAGTTAGATGCGAGCTAGATCCGAGCTACTGGGTGGAAACATGTACATGTACTCACAAGAAGGCGATTCCAAACGCGAATCGCCAACTACCAACAAGTTGCCAGTTGGGGATTCGGATATTTTTTTTAAAAAATGCTGTTTTATTTTATTCACATATCAATTCAATAAAAAAAACAAGTTTATGATTATAAAATACACAATGATGGTTTGGTCCTTCAATATAACGAGAATACTCACTAGATGGCGATTCAAATGGGATTCGCAGCGAATCGCCAACTACCAACCAGCTGCCACTTGGGGATTCGGATTTTTTTTTCAAATCGATATTTGTTTTCGAAAACAAATCAATTCTATAGAAAAACAGTTTATAACAATAAATAAACACCATTCCCGCGTTTTTCCTTCAATACCATGAGTTTATTAATCAGGAGGTGATTCAAAATTTCCAGTTGGGTATTCGCGGCGAATCTCCAACTACCAACCAGATGCTAGTTGGGGATTCGGATTTTTTTTCTCCAAATTGATATTTGTTTTCGAAAACAAATCAGTTCAATAGAAAAACAGCTAAAAATAATAATAAAGGCACCAGAACCGCGTTTTTTTTTACAGTATAACGAGTATACTCACCAGACGGTGATTCAAATGTCCAGTTAAGGATTCGCCGCGAATCGCCAACTACCAACCAGCTTCCAATTGGGGATTCGGATTATTTTTTTAAATCGCTGTTTTATTTATTAACAAATTAATTCAATTAAAAGAAAGTTTATAATAATAAATAACACACTAGTGCCGGGTGGGTTCTTCAATAACGAGTACACTCACCAGACTACCAACCAGCTGCCAGTTAGGGATTCAGATTTTATATTAATTTACATACATTTTTTATTGATTATATTTTTAAACATATAAACATGAGTAAAGTATGTAAATTAAATAGTAATTATAATAACGAATCCGAATCCCCAACTGGCAACTGGCCGGTAGTTGGTTATTCGAATCCCCAACTACCAGCTGCGAACTACCTACTTACTTTATACTCATCGCTAATCCATAGTTATATCCGCAATGATAATGAAAACGCTGTGCATAATTATTGACAATCATTCATACTAAACATTAATATCTCGAATAGATAAAAATTAGTTTTATGACAACATTGGTGACTAAGTTGATAGTGTCCGTAAGCATTGAACTGGCACTCATTAACCGTCGCAAGCTTTTATTTACTAATAACACACATGCATAACTAAATATACATTTAATATTTAAAACGATAAAAAAACATCGGATTTAGTTTTTTTGTTTAAACATATTTTATTGCCATAAATATACAATTGGGTCGGGTCACAAGTTCTTACAACGTTAGTTACGACCCTTCCCTAAATACAATGTTACATAAATTAATGCATGGCTAAAATGTTGTTAGAAAGTTATACTTTTATAAACAAATACAATGCTTAAGCGAAAACAAACATAATCTCTGAATAGTATACAATATACATGTAAACAATGGGAAGAATAAGCAAAGTGCGAAATGCTTAGTACGATCAAGCAGAGGATAACCAATTTTTGAAAAGATAATAGTGGAAAGATAGAAGAGAAGATATATACATGTACATGTCAACCAAACATCATTGCTCTGTAATTTAACATTAATCATTAGGCGGTATATGTGGTCGAAAGTGTCCACTCTCCTTAATAAACTTATGAACGCATCTAATTAAATGTTCATTATGTTCTTGCTTTAATTCGGTGTTTCCATACAAGATAACGTTTATATTAAGCGGGTGAAAGTTCCTTATAGATTGAAAAAGTTGGACTTTTGAGTTGTGAATCTACTGCATTTAAAGAAATAGTGAGTTGCATTTTCAGTCTCAATTTCGTAAATGATTTAAAAATAAGTCGTTATTTAAGTCGCTACACATGTTACGCAAACGTGCATGTAAGATAGACAATGATCGGGTACCAAAATAATAATATATTGGAACCACTGTTCTTTGAAATAACGAGTTTGTAAGTTTATTTTTGAATATATTAAGTGATTCGGAATTGCGTATTTCGGGTGATAATTCGTTCCATAGTTTAATAGACGATGGTAAAAATGAATTGGAGAACAAAACTGTTCTTGTTTGAAACATTTCAAAATTGTCCCAGTTTCTGAGATTATATGGATTTATATTTTCTACAGTTGGAGGAAGAAGGCCAGTATAAAAATCTGGAACTAAACCGTTTTTCATCTTATAAATAAGTACTAATTTTTGTAGTTTCCTGCGATCTGACAATGTATATCGGGTATACTTATAGGCAAAGGTCGGCTATGGTCACACTACGTCTTACATGAATATTTTGTTTGCTAATCTCTCATGGTACAAATGCATAGCATGGGATCAACACCATCCCACCTGCTTGGATCCATAGAGTGAAATAAACTGCAGAATTTCAAACCCTTTTAAGTCATCTTTTTCGATGTACGCAGGGTTTCACAGTGGCTGCCATTTTTTTCCATTAATGGCTTCCGCTCAGTCACAAGAGGAAATGGCGGTATTTTTATTTTGTTATCTAAATGTTCAACAATATGCAGGACTTTCCTGGCCTGATAGGCTTGACCTTTCAAAACAAAATACCATCTTTTTACTTAAATGGATTTTGTCATGTTTTTTTTCAAAATTTTAGAATTGATTTTAACTTTTTTCCCAATATATCATGCCTGACTCCGTATTGCGGAGCAAACTGTTCAGTACACATTCATAAAATGAGCTTGAAACAATACCCACTATAGCAATGAAAAGTCACCCTTCCACTCAGCCCCATGCTCCTACGTACGTTCAATGACAATATACCTGGATCGTGGCTTTTCACTGCTCATCATAGACGGTATTGTTTCAAGCCCATTTTATGTATGTGTAACAGTTTGCTCTTAATTTTAGAAAGGCCAGACCTGTTGTTCTAATAATTGACAACATTTCACTAGCAGTCGTGGAGCTAGTTAGAAATGAGAACATTGTTTTGGAATCCAGTTCCCTGTAAGTGAAAAAAAAATGACGGTTTTGTACGTACACCAAACAGACACGCTATCATAAATGCTAAAGACAAATTAGTTGCCACTAAACAGCAGAAGTATATATAACTAGTGTGCACAAAATACTAATATAATGGTAAGAAAAAACTTGTTTAATTATCACAAAACGTATACCTCATGCGCTATAACGACGTTGACGTTTGCTTTAAAGCGTTTTTTGACGTAGGGTATGGTTAAATAATTGAATAATATAAAAAATCAAGTTTGTCAATTTTTCTAAAAATCTCACAATTATTGTACAATATATAGTATGTATGTAAACATATAAAAATTATGCAAAATTCGCTTGGTTTGATTCTTGGTAATTTTGATTTGAAGCCGTTTATACGAAAAAATCGAGAGAAAAAATAGTTTCCGTTTTTCGCTAGTATTTTCAAAATGTGGCGTTCGTCATAATTTTTGCATCTGTAAATGCATACATCCGTCAAATGTATACATGGTGATTTATGTTTCTATTCTGTGTATTAGGAATAACTCAACTGAGGTCGAAAAAATACGCGATTTTGCTGCTATACATTGGGACGTCAAAAAGGCTGAACATGGCCATGTTTACGACGTCACATATAAATATATATTCTATTGACTGCTGCAAAAAATACTTATTCACATTGGAAATTTCTTCTAGTTTTATAATATACTAATTGAACCACTGATCTAGAAAATAATTTAACCTTAATCAACTGCCGAAAATCTTATTGAAAACGTGTAGAATTATGCAATATGTTGACGTCTTTTTAGACGTAGGATGGGGTTAAATAATTAAAAATAAAAAAAAAATCTAGTTTGTCAATTGTTCTCAAAATCTCACAATCACTTTGAAGCATATTGTTAGAAATCAAATAAAAATTATTCAAAAATCGCTCGGTTTGTTTTTTTGGTAAATTTGATAGGAAGCATTTTTTTCGAAAAAATCGAGAAAATAATAATTTCCGTTTTTCGCTAGTATTTTCAAAATGTGGCATTCGTCGTAATTTTTGCATCTGTAAATTCATATATCCGTTGAATGTGATCGTGGTGATATGTGTTTCGATTCTGTACATTAGGTATAACTTGACTGAGGTCGACAAATACGCGAATTTGCTGCTATAAATCGGGACGTCAAAAAGACCAAACATGGCCATGTTTACCACGTCATAGGTAAAGAAGTGTTATATTTACCGCAGAAAAAAAGCATATTCAAATTTGAAATTACTTCTAGTTTCATTACATACCAAATATTCCCTTGATTTCGAAAATAATTTAAAAGGTATATTCCTCCTTAAACATGCAAAAATTGGCATATCAAAAACGGATGTCCTAGCTTCGACTAACTTTTTTTCAAAGAGTAGATCCGCCAGTGATACAGGTTGACACGTAGTAATAATTGGTTCATCTTAGAAAGAGTCAGAATGACGTCAAGCAGTAATTAAGTGCTGTCTATTTTAAAAATGGGGATTTCGTTTCAAGTTTACCACTCGAATTTAAATATCAATTTTGTCAAGGTTTGTTGGATTTGACATTCCAAACCATTTTATTTATTAATGACATTGAGATGCTTCTAATCCATTTTAATAATTATTTAGATCTATAGCGTGTTTTCCTGATATACTCAATTTAAACAACACACATACCTGTATACAGACTTCTACTACTTGCAATGTACATGCAGTATAATTAACATATTTCTTCTAACCTCTCACAATAAAAAAGCAAAAACAATTAGATTCAACTCTTGCTTTAATGTCTCCCGCCGACATAAAAACACGACAACACGACCAATAAATGGTCACAACATATGCATATCACACAACAAATAAATTTTAGGAATTTTTCCATCTGTCATCGATACGACATGGCAGAAATTACCCACCACACTAATCGCATGTTATGTTCATTACACAGAACAGAAAGATAGGACTAATGTCCAGCATATCAATTTGTGCCAATGTTCGATTGGTACACGAAGATTACAAGTCACTTGTGTCTCGAATGAACGATCGTTATTTTTATAAAAAGATCAAGAATTTTCACAGGACATTGGCGTAGGAGCGTTTCAATTTTTGGGGAGGGGTGGGGGCAGCCTGAGGAGAGTGTATGAGGATACACTTCCAAGCCCCACTGAATCTATACATTGTGGTAGCACCCCAGCCCCCCCCCACACACACACACACCCACCCACCCACCCACCAGCTCCTACGCCTATTACGTCGGTCATTCTTGCAACAGCTGGCGACTGAAAATAACGCTCCTCTCATGTTGAATGTTGAAGATTTTTTTTCTTTCAACGAAAAGTCATTAATATTCAACAACCACCAGACATTGAAAAAAATCGTCAGTGGCCAGACATCTAAATCCGCACGTGAAAAAACGCAAACATGAAAAATGTATACATTATAATATATGGCCCCAATGGAACACTGTAACATACCTTTATTGGGCGTGACATTTTATCGGATTTTGTACAGGTAAAACACACCTGGATACGATCGCTAATTATCACTTCATGTACATGTGTTCACTATGTATTCACTCTCCAACTTTTGACGTACATAATTGTATGAGGGGTGTTCGGAAAGTAATGGGATAACCGATTTACAACAGTTGAACAAAATGTATACTACTGTACACTGATGCAAATTAAACGCAACTACGCTTTTCCATACGTATATATATAAATATATATATATATCTATATATATATTGCAATAATATGCACACCGTTCCAATAACGACAATTGATGTCGCTAAAGTTTACAGGCATACAACAAATATGTCTGCGTCAAAGCTGAGCAGCATTCGGAACATAGTGCCGATTTTCGAATGATAACGGAAATGAGCGAGTATGCATGTTCGACTAACGCACAGGTCAAAGTATCGTACCTAGAACACCTCCCCCTTATAATCATATATGGGGTGGGGGAGGGTCCTAGTGGACCTGTGGACTAACGTTACCTTTACAACCAAAGGACATACATCGAGGCATTGTACTATTGGTATAAAGCATAGTGGTGCAGCGCCTAGCAAATACACCTCGCAGGGATAATATATTCCCTGTAATAAATAACACCAAAGTAACGCATCTCTATATGGTATATATTGGAACTGCTTCGTTATGTTATCCGCATATATGAGAGTTTCCTTTGTATTAGTAAATAAGGTACATGTCTGAAGGCTATATGGAAGACTGGCTTGTTCAAATGAGTTTTCTCGTTATATATTAGACACCTATTCGCCATTATTGTAACGCATTGGATCTTGTTAAACCACACACATACATACATACATACATACATGCAGTCTATGAAGTTCTCTATTATTATTATTATTAGTAGTAGTAGTAGTAGTAGTAGTATTTTTTTTAACGACAATAGCTGGATGTTCCAAGTCATCAATGTGTTTCTCTGCCGTTTGACTTTTTTAAATGCCATTTTGTAACTGAACACGTGGCATCAAATAATCGATTACATGATACCTCTGATTCATATTTATACGGTATCAAGTATTCAACATTGATTTGCATCATCACTGTCCCAGCAACCGTCCACATTTTCTTTCTAAGTATTAACTCTTTAGTGGTGATCATATCAAACTAATATATTTGATCATTATGTTTCACGTGGCAATGTCGTATCCGGTTAGCTCAGTCGGTAGCGCGTCTGACTTAAATGCACGTGTCATGAATTCGAATGATCCGTTTGAATCTCCGCTCGGTAACGGTCTCCGTGATGATTGATATGCGAAATTGCGTATGAGTGTCACGCGTCTTTCGTCATAGTTTCAAATAGTTATTGTCAGCTAGCTAGGATCCCAGGAAAGAATTATTAGGTTTAAACTATTCACCTGTCAGTGCCCGATGGCATACACTCACGCTAAACATTCAAACGAACAAAAAACGTGTAACTAACGTAACCCGGCGTGATTAAACTGCTCGTGCTGAGATGAAGCAACTGATTTTTTCATCAGTATGGAGGTAACATCTATTTGTACAAAATACACTTCTTTCTATTTTTTACTTAAGTTTCGAATGATCTTTCAAAATCTATGAAGGTCGTCTCGTTACTTTCTGGACAACCCTCAGTCCATAAAATTGCCATGTTTACGTTACTCAAATTTGATTATTATATTGTGTGTTGTTGGCACCTTTTGGCCAAGTACAATAGAATTTAATCCACGTGACCAAATTCTGAGCGACTTGGGGAAAATTTGATGATAATTTCACCAGTCGTCGCATTCGCTTCGACTCGCTAAGACGCACTTTCTAATTTTCTCAGTTCTCTAAGAATTTCAGAAATTCGTGATGGCATCCTTCGTTTCGGCTGTTGTGGGTTTGGTGAAGACCGTGGTTTCATCGTGTGTTTCCATGGTGGAGCGTGTGATGGGCGCTGTGTTTGGTCGTGGCAGTCCACCTCCGGTTCCAGAGGTGAGTGATAAAACAGTTTTATTTTTTCTTTTGTTTCTATTAAATATTGATATTTCTTATCATATTAAAATATTGATCTATTGCAAAAATACCAGTACTATGTGTGGTATCGTTTAACTTACTCGGACTAAATGTGTTCGACTACACAATGTTATGAATAAAAAAAGCGCCAATTTTGAAGAGTAATTAACACTTTACTCTGAAATGTACAAATGAAGTAGATCTACTTCTTTACTGAATCAGTGACTTGGTTACATTATTTATAGGCTACGTCTCTAACGAAATACTCCTTTCTTGGATTACTTCTAGTAATATTCAAAGCTGCATTAGATGTGTTGAGATATTTCTAGTTTGTACGCAATACTAAAATACGTTTAGCACCGTTAAATTGCAAATACGTTTATGGTCTGTCTGGTTCCCAAAGTTTATTGCTAATTTGAAGTTTGAAGCCAGTATCCAGGAAAATGTGTTTTTACCGCTCGACTTGAACGCACACCTATTTGTGCATTCTCGGTCAACCTTCAGTATTATTATCGCCGAGGTAGACCGATTTCATTAGATATCATGTGCTTTGTGTGCAAAGACGGCGAAGCTTTAATAACGTGAGTAATAATTATGTGTTACATAGTAAATTCATACCCAGTGGGTTTGGTAGTGTATAATGGTTTGTATATTTGTTAGTCTATGCTTTAAAAAGGTCATGAAGCCATCATTTTATTGACAAAATGTTGCAGGCGGCTGAATTTAAACAATGCAAATTTAGATATAATCGAGTAAAATATGCCATAGACTAGCTACAGTGTCAATTTCTGTCATTCTACGACTATACTTGCCACAGTATTCTGAGGAAGCTACTCGAGTAATCCAGATCTAATACACTATTTTTAAGTATTTGTTATGACCCGGCCATGGATCGAACCCACAACCTTCCCATTTGAGACGGACGCTCTACCCATAGACCACCACGGCGGTCTGTTATCTCACATTTATTGTGATTTTTTAACTAATGTTACTGTAGTAAGTTTGTGTTTGCAAGAACAAATTACAAATTATAGGGCAACCAGGTTATTGTGTAAATCATTTAATGTAGATGTTGGTTTCAATGAATTTGACAATGTGTGGGACGTTGGCATCATTGACATGTATGTTATTTTAAAAATATTGATTGCAGATGTCTGTGGTTGCGGTTCCACTTGTGGTGTCGTCGTCGTCGGTTGCCGTTTCGTCTCCCGTCGCCTCGTCTGTGGTTCCTGTGGTCGCTGTGGTGTCTCCGTCGCCGGCTGGAGAGCTGTTTGGGAGGATTCGCTGTGCAACTCAGGCTCAGGAGGTAAGTACAAAGACAGTTTTAACAGCATATCTGAATGTTTCTACTTTCAGGGGTGAACAATTCTACAAACTGATAGCTTTGGGATTTTATACTTAAATGCTTCAAAAATACAAATTGAAAGAAGTCAATTGAATATCTCCCCAACACAAAACATAAGTAGGTGACTAGGATTGATCAAATGGAATTTTACACCCCTGCAATTGTCAATAAATTGTAGCTCTACTGAGTCAAAGACTCAATGTGAGCTTTTCTGATCACTGGGTGCCTGTTATATAAAATGTTACATTACAGTTTTCTGTATATTTAGATATTGTTGGTTTTGTTTGTTTACTGTCCAAATTCAACCAGAATCCGTGATTGTGCATTTACATTAGTAGTTGATGTTTAGACACTGACCCGACTGCCAACTGTTTGAGGTTGTTATGGGTTGGTAAACATTGTTTGTAAATAGTACTTAGTTGGTGTTTAGAAACTGGTCAGACTGCCAACTATTTGAGGTTGTTGTGGGTTAACATTGTTTGTGAAAAGTAGTACAGTAAAATATGTTTAGACATCCATCCGAATGTGAACTATTTGAGGCTGTTGTTAGTTTACATTGTTTGTAAATAATACAGTTAGCTGATGTTTAGAGACTGGTCAGACTGCCGACTATTTGAGGCTGTTGTTAGTTTACATTGCCAACTATTTGAGTTTGTTGTTAGTTTACATCGTTTGTAAATATTACAGTCAGCTGATGTTTAGAGACTGATCAGATTGCCGACTATTTGAGTTTGTTGTGGGTTAACATTGTTTGTGAATAGTAGTACAATAAATTATGTTTAGACATCCATCAGAATGCCAACTGTTTGAGGCTGTTATTAGTTTACATTGTTTGCGAATAGTAGTAAGTTGATGTTAGGAACTGGTCAGACTGCCAACTATTTGAGGTTATTATGGGTTTACATTGTTTGTAAATAGAAAAGTTTGTTGATGTTTAGACACTGGTCAGACTGCCAACTATTTGAGGTTATTATGGGTTTATCTTGTTTTTAAATGGTACCATTTGTTGCTGTTTAGAAACTGGCCAGACAGCCAACTACTTAAGGTTATTGAGGGTTAACATTGTTTGTAAATAGTACATTTAGTTGATGTTTAGACACTGATCAGACAGTCAATTATTTGAGGTTATTATGGGTTAACAATGTTTGTAAATAGTAGTTAGTTTGTGTTTAGACACTGATCAGACTGCCATTTATATGCAGCTGTTGTGGGTTTACATTGTTTGTAAATAGTACAGTTAGTTGATGTTTAGACATTGTTCAGACTGCCAATTATTTGAGGCTGTTGTGGGTTAACTTTGATTGTAAATAGTACAGTTAGTTGATGTTTAGACTCTTATGAGACCGCCAGTAACTTGAGGTTATTATGGGTTTACATTGTTTTTAAATAGTACAGTTAGTTGATGTTTAGACATTGTTCAGACTGCCAATTATTTGAGGCTGTTGTGGGTTTACTTTGATTGTAAATAGTACAGTTAGTTGATGTTTAGACTTTAATGAGACCGCCAGTTTCTTGAGGTTATTTTGGGTTTACATTGTTTGTAAATGGTATAGTTAGTTGATCTTAACACCGATCAGACTGCCAACAGTTAGAGGTTATTACAAGTTGTCATTGTTTGTAAATGGTACATTTAGTTGATGTTTAAACACTGATTAGATTGCCAACAGTTACAGGTTATTACGAGTTGTCATTGTTTAAAAATTGTACATTTAGTTGATGTTTAGACACTGGTCAGACTGCCAACTGTTTGAGGTTATCATGGGTTAACATTGCTTGTAAATTGTACAGTTAGTTGATGTTTAGACACTGAGCAGACTGCCAGCTGTTTGAGGTTATCATTGGTTTACATTGTGTGGAATAGTAGTAAGTTGATGTTTAGACACTGATCAGACTGTCAACTGTTGAGGTTATTATGGGTTTGCATTGTTTGTAAATTGTACAGTTAGTTGATGTTTAGACACTGATCAGACTGCCAACTGTTTGAGGTTATCATGGGTTTAGATTGTGTGTAAATATTACAGTTAGTTGATGTTGAGACACTGATCTACCATTGGTTACCTGAGGTTATTATGGATTTACATTGATTGTAAATGGTACAAAAAGTTGATGTTTAGAAACTGGCCAGACTGCAAAATATTTGAGGTTGGTGGGTTAACATTGTTTCTAAATAGTACAGTTAGTTGATGTTTAGATATTGATCAGACTACCAACTATTTGAGGTAATTATGGGTTTACATTGTTTGTAGATGGTACAGCTAGTTGATGTTTAGATATTGACCAGACTACCAACTATTTGAGGTTATTATGGGTTAACATTGTTTGTAAATGCTACAGCTAGTTGATGTTTAGATATTGATCAGATTGCCAACTATTTGAGGTTATTATGGGTTGACATTGTAATGGTACAGTTAGTTGATGTTTAGATATTGATCAGACTACCATCTATTTGAGGTTATTATGGGTTAACATTGTTTGTAAATGGTACAGTAAGTTGATGTTTAGATATTGATCAGACTACCAACTATTTGAGGTTATTATGGGTTATATGTTTGTAAATGGTACAATTAGATGATGTTTAGATATTGATCAGACTACCAACTATTTGAGGTGTTTATGGGTTATATGATTGTAAATGGTACAATTAGTTGATGTTTAAATATTGATCAGACTATCAACTATTTGAGGTGTTTATGGGTTAACATTGTTTTTAAATGGTACAGTTAGTTGATTTTTAGATATTGATCAGACTACCAACTATTTGAGGTTATTATGGGTTAACATTGTTTGTAAATGGTACAGCTAGTTGATGTTTAGATATTGACCAGACTACCAACTATTTGAGGTTATTATGGGTTAACATTGTAAATGGTACAGCTAGTTGATTTAGATGTTGAACAGACTACCAATTATTTGAGGTGATTATGGGTTTACATTGTTTGTAGATGGTACAGCTAGATGATGTATAGATATTGATCAGACTACCAACTATTTGAGGTTATTATGGGTTAACATTGTTTGTAAATGGTACAGCTAGTTGATGTTTAGATATATTGACCAGACTACCAACTATTTGAGGTTATTATTGGTTAACATTGTTTGTAAATGCTACAGCTAGTTGATGTTTAGATATTGATCAGATTGCCAACTATTTGAGGTTATTATGGGTTAACATTGTTTGTAATGGTACAGTTAGTTGATGTTCAGATATTGATCAGACTACCATCTATTTGAGGTTATTATGGGTTAACATTGTTTGTAAATGGTACAGTAAGTTGATGTTTAGATATTGATCAGACTACCAACTATTTGAGGTTATTATGGGTTATATGTTTGTAAATGGTACAATTAGATGATGTTTAGATATTGATCAGACTACCAACTATTTGAGGTGTTATGGGTTATATGTTTGTAAATGGTACAATTAGTTGATGTTTAAATATTGATCAGACTATCAACTATTTGAGGTGTTTATGGGTTAACATTGTTTGTAAATGGTACAGCTAGTTGATGTTTAGATATTGATCAGACTACCAACTATTTGAGGTTATTATGGGTTAACATTGTTTGTAAATGGTACAGCTAGTTGATGTTTAGATATTGACCAGACTACCAACTATTTGAGGTTATTATGGGTTAACATTGTAAATGGTACAGCTAGTTGATGTTTAGATATTGAACAGACTATCAACTATTTGAGGTGATTATGGGTTAACATTGTTTGTAGATGGTACAGCTAGATGATGTATATATATTGATCAGACTACCAACTATTTGAGGTTATTATGAGTTAACATTGTTTGTAAATGCTACAGCTAGTTGATGTTTAGATATTGATCAGACTACCAACTATTTGAGATTATTATGTGTTAACATGGTTTGTAAATGCTACAGCTAGTTGATGTTTAGATATTGATCAGACTACCAACTATTTGAGGTTATTATGGGTTAACATTGTTTGTAAATGCTACAGCTAGTTGATGTTTAGATATTGATCAGACTACCAACTATTTGAGGTTATTATGTGTTAACATTGTTTGTAAATGCTACAGCTAGTTGATGTTTAGATATTGATCAGACTACCAACTATTTGAGGTTATTATGTGTTAATATTGTTTGTAAATGCTACAGCTAGTTTATGTTTAGATATTGATCAGACTACCAACTATTTGAGGTTATTATGGGTTAACATTGTTTGTAAATGGTACAGCTAGTTGATGTTTAGATATTGATTAGACTACCAACTATTTGAGGTTATTATTGGTTAACATTGTTTGTAAATGCTACAGCTAGTTGATGTTTAGATATTGATCAGACTACCAACTATTTGAGGTTATTATGTGTTAACATTGTTTGTAAATGGTACAGTTAGTTGATTTTTAGATATTGATCAGACTACCAACTATTTGAGGTTATTATAAATAGTGCAGATAGTTGATGTTTAGATATTGATCAGACTACCAACTATTTGAGGTTATTATGGGTTAACATTGTTTGTAAATGGTACAGCTAGTTGATGTTTAGATATTGATTAGACTACCAACTATTTGAGGTTATTATTGGTTAACATTGTTTGTAAATGCTACAGCTAGTTGATGTTTAGATATTGATCAGACTACCAACTATTTGAGGTTATTATGTGTTAACATTGTTTGTAAATGGTACAGTTAGTTGATTTTTAGATATTGATCAGACTACCAACTATTTGAGGTTATTATAAATAGTGCAGATAGTTGATGTTTAGATATTGATCAGACTACCAACTATTTGAGGTTATTATAAATAGTGCAGATAGTTGATGTTTAGATATTGATCAGACTACCAACTATTTGAGGTTTTTATGGGTTAACATTGTTTGTAAATGCTACAGCTAGTTGATGTTTAGATATTGATCAGACTACCAACTATTTGAGGTTATTATGGGTTTACATTGTTTGTAAATGGTACAATTAGTTGATGTTTAGATATTGATCAGATTACCAACAATTTGAGGTTATTATGGGTTAACATGGTTTGTAAATGGTACAGATAGTTGATGCTTAGATACTGACCAGAATGATAATTACTAGAGGCTTTATTGGTTTACATTGGTGTTGATATTTTATGGTGTTAAGCATTGCTTTTAAAAGACTTTCAGTTGTATCATAATGGTGTCTGCCTGAGATAGTATTTTAAGCTCTGCCACACTGGAGTATCATGACACAGACACTTGCTATGATACCCTAGTCACATTATTCTAACACCAGGCTGACAAGCCCTTGAACTATTCTCTATATCCCGAGTGCCAAGCTTCTAGAATATTCTACAAGTCTTCAGTATGACCCTTTCAGGGATCAAACTCACAACAAGACCACCGCTGCAGTTGTACATTGTTTGTTAAGTAAGATAACTCTTGCATGAATAGAATGCAAGTTATTGCCCTTGTTTGACTTAAACATTTGACTTAGAAGTTTTGCATGGAAGTACCACCATATCTCACCAACACTCAATGTATTTGATTAAAACTTCACACAAGACTACCTAGCCATCAAACCTACTACAATAACTAAGAAAGATAGCTCTTCCATAAATATAATGAAAATTATGAGCCTTCTTTGACTTGGAAATTTTGGTTAAAATTTTGTGTGCAAGTACCATCAAGTCCATATCACAACATATTTGATTGAAACCTTATGTATGGCTTAATTTGTAGTCATGAAACCAAATAAATAAATCAAGTGGAATAACTCTTGCCAGACTTTTTTTTGCAAATTATGGCCTTTGTTTGACTTAGAAATTCTATAACTCAGCAGCCACTGCATGTATTTGATTGAAACTTCATACAAGGTGTTGCAGTTTTAAGCACTACACAATTGAAGTTAGATAACCCTTGTATGCTGGTTTGTGATCAATCTCAATTAAATTTGTAATTTCATGACAAATATTTGAATAGTCGAGCGCGCAGTCTTATTAACAACTTTTGTTTAATTTTTGTTTAATTTATTGCTTGGTGAACTTCACATCATCATTAGGTCCCTTTCCAATATGAAACAATTTTTACTAACTGTTAAATGGATCAAATTGAAATCAAAATGAAATCACATGACTCATTAAATACATCACAAAATATGTTAATTTTGAATGGGAAATCTATTTTAGTCTAACCTAGGTGCATGGCTCAAGTTACGATATCCGTTTTCAAAATATTAATTTGACATGTTTAAATACATATATCTTTTCAGTGATAAAGTGTATATGGTCTTATTAATACATTGAAAAAATCATTTATAGCCAATTTTAGAATTTTGAAAAGTTGTTAAATAGTACTAGACTGGTTTAATGCGAGTGACTACATTGATCATACAGTAAACTTTTGTATGGAAGCTCTCTTACCAATATTCTCTTTTCTCTTTTCAGTTTGCCGGTGATACCCTTCCAGCAGCTAGGTTTGGTGGTTTTCCGTGTACGGCACCTGTTTGTTCGGTACTCCCGACCCGTGTCGTGCCCCCACCCGTGCCTGTGAGACGCTCTGGCAGAGTGCCTAGACTACCTGTCCGGTACACCGATGTCCCTGTTAGGAGAGTTGAGGAACCTGTACTGAACGCTCCTCTGGAGGTTCGTACCAGGTCGGGTCGGGTAGTCCGCCGTCCAGACAGGCTGTCCTACTAGATTGGTTAGGTAAGGTCTACCCTATGTATTGGGCCTGATCTTGTATGAGGCTTGTGTGTGCGATACTCCCTGACTTATGCTGTCCCCCCCCACAAACACCGTGAGTGAGATGCTCTGGCAGAGTATCTATTAAGTTAGGTCAGGGGGGCCATTGCTCAGAAAGGCCGTCTATATAAAGTACTTTCAGTAGTACTTGGAGGTTTTATTGTGATATTGTATAATAATGTTACTAACCAAAAAAAAAAAAAAAAAATTAACAACAAAAAAAAAAAATTAAAAAAAAAAAAAAAAAAAAAAATTTAGTTTTATTAGTGTATTATAAGTATGTAGTAATGTAGTAGAAGTATTTAGAAGTAGAAATATTAAGTATTAGTAAGTAGTATGAAGAAGAAGAAGAAGAAGAAGAAGAAGAAGAATATAGAAGAAGAAGAAGGTTATTGGATGTATATTATATAAGTATGTAGTAGAAGTATTTAGAAGTAGATTGTAGTAGAAGTATTAAAAAGTAGTGTGAAGAAGAAGAAGAAGAAGATGAAGAAGAAGAAGAATATAGAAGAAGAAGAAGAATGTTGGATGTATATTATATAAGTATGTAGTAGAAGTATTTAGAAGTAGATTGTAGTAGAAGTATTAGTAAGAAGTATGAAGAAGAAGAAGAAGAAGAAGAAGGTTATTGAATGTATATTAATGAAGAAGATCCCGAAAGATAATATTTAAGATATGATACTACACTTTGCTTCTTAAAAAAGATACATAAAAGATATATATAAAAGATAAATAAAATATGTATAAAAGATACATAAAAGATACATAAAAAATGTCATATAAGATATATAAATGATACATTAAATGGAATTTTGTATATTTTACAAAGAGTGATTTGGTTGTAGTAGTATCTGATGATAAAAAACTGGCCTGGAAAACCAGTTATCTCAGATTTGTTTGTGGTGGATGTGGTGGTTGTAGTAGTATCTGATGATAAAAAACTGGCCTGGAAAACCAGTTATCTCAGAAATGTTTGTGGTGGATGTGGTGGTTGTAGTAGTATCTGATGATAAAAAACTGGCCTGGAAAACCAGTTATCTCAGAAATGTTTGTGGTGGATGTGGTGGTTGTGGTAGTATCTGATGATAAAAAACTGGCCTGGAAAACCAGTTATCTCAGAAATTTTTGTGGTGGATGTGGTGGTTGTAGTTGTATCTGATGATAAAAAACTGGCCTGGAAAACCAGTTATCTCAGAAATGTTTGTGGTGGATGAGGTGGTTGTAGTAGTATCTGATGATAAAAAACTGGCCTGGCAAACCAGTTATCTTAGAAATGTTTGTGGTGGATGTGGTGGTTGTAGTAATATCTGATGATAAAAATAATAAAAAACTGGCCTGGCAAACTATTTATCTCAGATATGTTTGTGGTGGTTGTAGTAATAGCTGATGATAAAAAAAAATGGCCTGGCAAACCAGTTATCTCAGAAATGTATGTGATTGATATGGTGGTTGTAGTAGTATCTGATGATAAAGAACTGGCCTGGAAAACCAGTTATCTCAGAAATGTTTGTGGTGGATGTGGTGGTTGTAGTAGTATCTGATGATAAAAAACTTGCCTGGCAAACCAGTTATCTTAGAAATGTTTGTGGTGGATGTGGTGGTTGTAGTAGTATCTGATGATAAAAAACTGGCCTGGAAAACTAGTTATCTCAGATATATTTGTGGTGGTTGTAGTAATAGCTGATGATAAAAAAAAATGGCCTGGCAAACCAGTTATCTCAGAAATGTATGTGATTGATATGGTGGTTGTAGTAGTATCTGATGATAAAAAAGTGGCCTGGCAAACCAGTTATCTTAGAAATGTTTGTGGTGGATGTGGTGGTTGTAGTAGTATCTGATGATAAAGAACTGGCCTGGAAAACCAGTTATCTCAGAAATGTTTGTGGTGGATGTGGTGGTTGTAGTAGTATCTGATGATAAAAAACTGGCCTGGCAAACCAGTTATCTCAGAAAAGTTTGTGGTGGATGTAGTGGTTGTAGTAATATCTGATGATAAAAAACTGGCCTGGCAAACTAGTTATCTCAGATATGTTTGTGGTAGTTGTAGTAATAGCTGATGATAAAAAAAACTGGCCTGACAAACCAGTTATCTCAGAAATGTATGTGATGGATATGGTGGTTGTAGTAGTATCTGATGATAAAAAACTGGCCTGGAAAACCAGTTATCTCAGAAATGTTTGTGGTGGTTGTAGTAGTATCTGATGATAAAAAACTGGCCTGGAAAACCAGTTATCTCAGAAATGTTTGTGGTGGATGTGGTGGTTGTAGTAATATCTGATGATAAAAAACTGGCCTGGCAAACTAGTTATCTCAGATATGTTTGTGGTGGTTGTAGTAATAGCTGATGATAAAAAAACTGGCCTGGCAAACCAGTTATCTCAGAAATGTATGTGATGGATATGGTGGTTGTAGTAATATCTGATGATAAAAAACTGGCCTGGCAAACCAGTTATCTTAGAAATGTTTGTGGTGGATGTGGTGGTTGTAGTAGTATCTGATGATAAAGAACTGGCCTGGAAAACCAATTATCTCAGAAATGTTTGTGGTGGATGTGGTGGTTGTAGTAGTATCTGATGATAAAAAACTGGCCTGGCAAACCAGTTATCTCAGAAAAGTTTGTGGTGGATGTAGTGGTTGTAGTAATATCTGATGATAAAAAACTGGCCTGGCAAACTAGTTATCTCAGATATGTTTGTGGTGGTTGTAGTAATAGCTGATGATAAAAAAAACTGGCCTGACAAACCAGTTATCTCAGAAATGTTTGTGGTGGATGTGGTGGTTGTAGTAGTATCTGATGATAAAAAACTGGCCTGGAAAACCAGTTATCTCAGAAATGTTTGTGGTGGTTGTAGTAGTATCTGATGATAAAAAACTGGCCTGGAAAACCAGTTATCTCAGAAATGTTTGTGGTGGATGTGGTGGTTGTAGTAATATCTGATGATAAAAAACTGGCCTGGCAAACTAGTTATCTCAGATATGTTTGTGGTGGTTGTAGTAATAGCTGATGATAAAAAAACTGGCCTGGCAAACCAGTTATCTCAGAAATGTTTGTGATGGATATGGTGGTTGTAGTAGTATCTGATGATAAAAAACTGGCCTGGAAAACCAGTTATCTCAGAAATGTTTGTGGTGGTTGTAGTAGTATCTGATGATAAAAAACTGGCCTGGAAAACCAGTTATCTCAGAAATGTTTGTGGTGGATGTGGTGGTTGTAGTAATATCTGATGATAAAAAACTGGCCTGGCAAACTAGTTATCTCAGATATGTTTGTGGTGGTTGTAGTAATAGCTGATGATAAAAAAACTGGCCTGGCAAACCAGTTATCTCAGAAATGTATGTGATGGATATGGTGGTTGTAGTAGTATCTGATGATAAAGAACTGGCCTGGAAAACCAGTTACCCCAGAAATGTTTTCATTGATATGATGGTTGTAGTAATATCTGATGATAAAATACTGGACTGGCAAACCATTTATCTCAGAAATGTTTGTGATGGATATGGTGGTTGTAGTTATATCTGATGATAAAAAACTGGCATGGCAAACCAGTTATCTCAGAAATGTTTTCATGGATATGGTGGTTGTGATGGTTATGGTAATAGCTGATAATAAAAAACTGGCCTGGAAAACCAGTTATCTCAGAAAAGATTGTGGTGGATATGGTGGCTTTAGTAATAGCTGATGATAAAAAACTGGCCTGGAAAACCAGTTATCTCAGAAATGATTGTGGTGGATATAGTGGTTTTAGTAATAGCTGATGATAAAAAACTGGCCTGGAAAACCAGTTATCTCAGAAATGTTTGTGGTGGATATGGTGGTTCTAGTAATAGCTGATGATGATAGAACTGGCTTGGCAAACCAGTTATCTCAGAAATGTTTGTGGTGGTTGTAGTAATAGCTATGATAAAAAACTGGCCTGGAAAATCAGTTATCTCAGAAATGTTTGTGGTGTATATGGTGGTCCTAGTAATAGCTGATGATGATAAAGAACTGGCCTGGCAAACCAGTTATCTCAGAAATGTTTGTGGTGGATATGGTGGTTCTAGTAATATCTGATGATAAAAAACTGGCCTGGAAAACCAGTTATCTCAGAAATGTTTGTGGTGGATATGGTGGTCCTAGTAATAGCTGATGATGATAAAGAACTGGCCTGACAAACCAGTTATCTCAGAAATGTTTGTGATGGATATGGTGGTTCTAGAAATAGCTGATGATAAAAAACTGGCCTGGAAAACCAGTTATCTCAGAAATGTTTGTGGCGGATATGGTGGTCCTAGTAATAGCTGATGATGATAAAGAACTGGCCTGGCAAACCAGTTATCTCAGAAATGTTTGTGATGGATATGGTGGTTCTAGTAATATCTGATGATAAAAAACTGGCCTGGCAAACCAGTTATCTCAGAAATGTTTGTGATGGATATGGTGGTTCTAGTAATATCTGATGATAAAAAACTGGCCTGACAAACCAGTTATCTCAGAAATATTTGTGGCGGATATGGTGGTTTTAGTAATATCTGATGATAAAAAACTGGCCTGGCAAACTAGTTATCTCAGAAATGTTTGTGGTGGTTGTAGTAATAGCTATGATAAAAAACTGGCCTGGAAAACCAGTTATCTCATATATGTTTGTCATGGATATGGTGGTTGTAGATACATATAAGATATATATAAATGATGCATAAAATGATTTTACAGAGAAATGTTGATGCAAAAATGTTTGCTAAGAAAGGAAATTGCATAAAATGAAGATATATTTGTGCTAAGTTACAATTTGCTTTTAAGTGTGAAATTTTTCTGGTATGTGTCAATGGTTGTATGTATGACAGACAATTGTACAGTCTAGTTTCATTAGCCCAAGTGAACTTTATCTTGTAAATTGTGATTAATGACACTGTCTCTGGTAAATGTTAAGAGACAAATCAAATCACACAAAAGCACATATTTTAAAAAAACTAGTAAGAGAAAAGAGATTTTACAAAGAAAGGTTGATGCATAAATGTTTGCTAAAAAGGAAATTGCATAAAAAAAAAGCTGATAAAAAGCAGATTTTCTAAATTTTTTGGTCACTGTTGTGTATAGCTACATGTCATGTAACTATAGTTTCTTTTTCTTATAACATGACTATCTCTAATGGTCATACAACTATAGCATCTTCTCTTATAGCATGACATAAGTGACCCCCCTGCCAAAGTCGGATGTGCTGGACCTCATCGTGGTGCAGGGGTGAACACTACAACAATTTGGGATAAATCTTCATTATTGTAAGTACATGTAGTGGCGAACGGCAGCACAGCGCAAATGAAATAGCAGAAATATAATATCAAATAGAAAAATTGAAGCATAAATGGTAACTAAGAAGTGTTCAAACATAAATAGTAGCTAAAAAAGCATAAAATGGAGACCTGTATATGTTCTAAGATACAATTTGCTTTTTGTAAAATCAATAACTGGAATGTGTTGACAGCTGCAGGTCCAACAGAACCTAAGTCTAGTTTCACAAGCCCAAGTGAACTTGATCGAAAAAACTTCGATTGTTGACACTGTCTCTGCAATATGCTGAGAGACAAATAATACAAAGCAAATATTTTGGTACATGTACATGGCCCCTCATACAAACCCGAAAGATGAAATTTTAAAGAAAGATTGATGCATAAAATGGAGACTTGTATATGTTCTAAGATACAATATGCTTTGTGTAAAATCAATAGCTGGAATGTGTTGACGGCTGTAGGTCCAACAGAACCTAAGTCTAGTTTCACAAGCCCAAGTGAACTTGATCGAAAAAACTTCGATTGTTGACACTGTCTCTGCAATATGCTGAGAGACAAATAATACAAAGCAAATTTTTTGGTACATGTACATGGCCCCTCATACAAACCCGAAAGATGAAATTTTAAAGAAAGATTGATGCATAAAATGGAGACTTGTATATGTTCTAAGATACAATATGCTTTGTGTAAAATCAATAGCTGGAATGTGTTGACGGCTGTAGGTCCAACAGAACCTTAGTCTAGTTTCACTAGCCCAAGTGAACTTGATAGAAAAAGCTTCGATTGTTGACACTGTCTCTGCAATATGTTGAGAGACAAATAATACAGAGCAAATATTTTGGTACATTTACATGGCCCCTCATACCAACCCGAAAATGAAATTTTAAAGAAAGATTGATGCATAAAATGGAGACTTGTATATGTTCTAAAATTCAATTTGCTTTGTGTAAAATCAATAGCTGGAATGTGTTGACGGCTATAGGTCCGACAGAACCTTAGTCTAGTTTCACTAGCCCAAGTGAACTTGATCGAAAAAGCTTCGATTGTTGACACTGTCTCTGCAATATGCTGAGAGACAAATAATACAGAGCAGATATTTTGGTACATGTACATGGCCCCTCAAACTAACCCAAAAGACGAAATTTTAAAGAAAGATTGATGCATAAAATGGAGACTTGTATATGTTCTAAGATACAATTTGCTTTTTGTAAAATCAATAACTGGAATGTGTTGACAGCTGCAGGTCCAACAGAATCTAAATCTAGTTTCACAAGCCCAAGTGAACTTGATCGAAAAAACTTCGATTGTTGACACTGTCTCTGCAATATGCTGAGAGACAAATAATACAGAGCAAATTTTTTGGTTCATGTACATGGCCCCTCATACGAAACCCAACAGATGAAATTTAAGAGAAAAATTGATGCATAAAATGGAGACTTGTATATGTTCTAAGATTCAATTTGCTTTGTGTAAAATCAATAGCTGGAATGTGTTGACGGCTGTAGGTCCGACAGAACCTTAGTCTAGTTTCACTAGCCCAAGTGAACTTGATCGAAAAAGCTTAGATTGTTGACACTGTCTCTGCAATATGCTCTGAGACAAATAGTACAAAGCAAATATTTTGGTACATGTACATGGCTCCTCATACAAACCCGAAAGATGAAATTTTAAAGAAAGATTGATGCATAAAATGGAGACTTGTATGTAATCCCAAGATACAACTTACTTTGTGTAAAATCAATAGCTGGAATGTGTTGATGGCTGTAGATCTGACAGAACCTTAGTCTTGTTTCACTAGCCCAAGTGAACTTGATCGAAAAATCTTCGATTGTTGACACTGTCTCTTCAATATGCTGAGAGACAAATAATATAGAGCAAACATGGCCCCTCATACAAACCCGAAAGATGAAATTTTAAAGAAAGATTGATGCATAAAATGGAGACTTGTATATGTTCCAAGATTCAATTTGCTTTGTGTAAAATCAATAGCTAGAATGTGTTTAGGGCTGTAGGACTGACAGAACCTTAGTCTAGTTTCACTAGCCCATGTGAACTTGATCGAAAAGCTTCGATTGTTGACACTGTCTCTGCAATATGCTGAGAGACAAATAATATAGAGCAAATATTTTGGAACATGTACATGGCCCCTCATACAAACCCGAAAGATGAAATTTTAAAGAAATATTGATGCATAAAATTGAGACTTGTATATGTTCCAAGATTCAATTTGCTTTGTGTAAAATCAATAACTGGAATGTGTTGAAGGCTGTAGGTCTGACAGAACCTTAGTCTAGTTTCACTAGCCCAAGTGAACTTGATCGAAAAAGCTTCGATTGTTGACACTGTCTTTTCAATATGCTGAGAGACAAATAATAAGAAAGTTTGATGCATAAAATGGAGACTTGTATATGTTCTAAGATTCAGTTTACTTTGTGTAAGTTAAATCGATAGCTGGAATGTGTTGACGGCTGTAGGTTCAACAGAACCAGTCTAGTTTCACTAGAAATAGTTTAGAAATAACTGATGATAAAAAACTGGCTTGATAGTTATCTCAGAAAAGTTTGTGGTGGATTTGGTGTTTAGTAATAGCTGATGATAAAAAACTGGCCTGGCAAACCAGTTATCTCAGTAATATTTGTGTTTGGTATGTAGGTTTTAGTAATAGCTGATGATAAAAAACTGGCCTGGCAAACCAGTTATCTCAGAAATGTTTGTGGTGGATATGTTTGTTGTAGTAATAGCTGATAAAGAACAGGCCTGGCAAACTAGTTATCTCAGAAATGTTTGTGGTCGATTTAGTGGTTCTAGTAAAAGCTGATGATATAGAAATGGCCTGACAGATCAGTTATCTTAGAAATATTTGTGATGGATATGGTTGTTCTAATATTTGTGGTGGATACGGTGGTTTTAGTAATAGCTGATGATAAAGAAATGGCCTGTCAAACCAGTCATTTCAGAAATATTTGTGGTGGATGTGTTGGTTCTAGTAATAGCTGATGATAAAGAAATGGCCTGACAAACCAGTCATCTCAGAAATGTTTATGGTCGATTTGGTGGTTCTAGTAACAGCTGATGATAAAAAAATGGCCTGACAAATCAGTTATCTCAGAAATGTTTGTGGTGGATTTAGTGGTTCTAGTAATTTCTGATGATAGTAAACTGGCCCGGCAAACCATTCATCTTAGAAATGTTTGGATATGTTGGTTGTAGATATAGCTGATATAGGACTGGCCTGTCAAACCAGTTATCTCAGAAATGTTTGTGCAGGATATCATGGTTGAAATAATAGCTAATGATAAAAAAATGGCCTGGCAAACCAATTATCTCAGAAAAATGTGTGGTGGATATAGTGGTTCTAGTAAAAGCTGATGATAAAATACTGGCCTGACAAACAAGTTATCTCAGAAATGTTTGGTGGATATGGTGGTTCTTGTAATAGCTGATGATAATAAACTGGCCTGGCAAACCAGTTATCTCAGAAATGTTTGTAGTAGATATGTTGGTTGTAGTAATAACTGGTGAGAAAAAAATGGCATGGGCAACCAGTAATCTTAGAAATGTTTGTGTTGGTTGTAATAACAGCAGATTATAAAAATCTGGCCTGGGCAACCATTTATCTCAGAAATGTTTTAGGTGGCTGTGAAAGGTTACGCTTCGTTAAAACTGTAATGATGGTTGTTTTAGGTGTGTTGTAGCTGACCTGGCTTGGTTAAATGATGTATATATTTAAAAGTCCATTTTCTTCGTTCAAATTTTAAGACTTTTGTGGTGTAACTGGCAAACACATCTAATCTTTTGTTAGAAGACTCAGGTTCAAATCCTGACAAGAGTAAAATTTGAATAAGAAATGGATACATTAATATAAGATGATATTTCTCTTAAACATGAATTTGTCATGTTTTAAATCTATATTTACTAAGATCATCATAAATTATATTTGACTGATTCTGTCATCTTTCAGTATTAGACAGCCGCTATAGATATGTACAATGATATAAACAAACGCATAATTATGGACAAATATTTATTTTTGTGCTCCCCCAAAGGTGGAAAGCATAAAGTTGCTGCTTCGTCCATGCGTGCGTGCATCCGTCCCCAAGTTCTTGTCTGGGCTATTTCTCTACAACTTGTGGTTGGAATTTAATGGAACTTGCTAGGATGCATCATTACCAAGTGGAGATGTCCATATTGTCTTTGTGGTCTGGTTCGATGATTTTTCATGGAGTTATGGCCCATTAATTGATTATGTGACCAGATTCTTGTCGGCACTATTCCTCTATAACCATATGTTGGAATTTTATGAAACTTGCTAGGATACATCATTACCAAGTGCAGATGCATATATTGCCTTTTTGAGTTCCAGTTCGATGATTTTTCACAGAGTTAATGGCCCTTTGATTCTGTAACCAAATTCTTGTCTGCGCAACTTCTCTACAACCCCATGTTCGAATTTTATGAAACTTGCTAGGATGCATCATAATGACCTATTTCAAAGTATGTTGACAATGTATTATATCACGAAATAAAAAATAATGTATTGATTTCTCTTTAGAACTCTCACAGTTACTAACCCCTTTAAATATCATTACCATATGGTACAGAGTCAAACACTCACTTTGGGGAGCATCCATTGGTTTCAACATTTTGTTATTTATTTTGTTGGAACTGAAAAATTTTTATAATATTTTTGGAACACCATAGAGAAAAATTGTGTTACCATGGAAATGAACAAATAAAAATATAATATTTGTTATGGGATTCGAACTCGGATTGACTGAATGACAATCAGCAGATAAAACTACAATGCTATGTAGGATATATCATGATTAGCAGTATAAATCTATGTCGAAACTAAACCGTTTTCTCGGATTTAACCAACAACGCCCAGAAGTTTCAGTACGCATACAAATATAACTACTTAATCTGTGTGTATGCAGCGGTCTGCAGGCCTAATTAGATATTGGAGATAATAGCAGGTTTAAGTACTTGTTTCTTAAAGGTAAATAAATATATTTTGCACCCAACATGATCCAAATAGTCACAATTTTTACTTAATATTACAATTTTACCAGTTTTTTATTGACTTGAAAAGACAAATAATTGTTATGCCATTCTGACACATTCTAAAGGGACATAAAGTGAATCTGGAAATTGGATTTATATGCAATTTGTAACTATAGAAAAACAATACTAATATCTTTTCAAATTTGTATCCACCGGGCTCAGCTAGTTCAGTTGGTACCACATTTGGCTGTCAATTCAGGGGTTGTGAGTGAATTCTGCTACAGTCACTGATGACTGACCATGAACTTTGTCCTTTTGTCATAAATCTTCCACCTGAATATGTGGGGAAGTAGTGACTTACTAAGAGACGGTATATTTAGTATTAGTTGACAATGTGTGCTAACCAGCTGTTAATCAAATTATAGAAATACTGCAAAAGGTTCAAAACCAGATACAATAAGCACAAAATGTGTATCTATAACCTATTGGCACCTGGGAATAGATATCTAACTGACTTCGTTTCTATGACATTTGTTAAATATTTTTTATAAGGCAAGTTATCAATACAACCACCCACTGGATATGAATGAAACTGTACATTTGTGTTCACCATCATCAATGGAACACACACAGACAAGAACCATAACTCTTGATTGCATTTTGGCAGAATTATGACCCTTTCAGACTTAATTGATAGTTTTTTAGCAGGTAAAAGTTTTAGATCATCTACCTATCACTGGTCACGAATCAAATTTCACATGTGTGTTCAGCATTATCTAGGAAAATTATAGACAAAAAAATTAATTCTTAATTGCATTTTGGCAAAAGTATTGCCCTTTAAGGTCAAGAAATTTTGTTAGAGCTTTTTCAACAGGTTAAAGTACAAGGCCTTGAGCTTAGCTATATACAAACAGGGTCAGTTTGTGGTCCTCTTTCAAATTTGTTCAAAACCATGACCCTGGAGGCAAAATTGGCCCGCATCATGCTGTCAAAATTTTACTTATTGTTATATAGGGAAAACTTAAAAAATATTTTTCTACCAAAGATAGTTTTTACTAATTTATTTAAGCTTGATTGTGATGAAAGCTCAAAGCTTATATGAGTCCACTTCCTGGGCAGAACCAGTACTGTGTGTTGTTTTATGAGAGGCATCGAATCAAGCTGGGGATTGAACCTGCAACCTTTAGAGTGAGAGGCCAACACTCTATCCATTACACTAACGCTCCACTTAACAAAGTTGAAGTCCTGAAGCCATGATATATAGCTTTTCACTTCTTTTGTAAGAACAAAAAGTTTATTTTTGAGCTCGACTATTCATAGAATAGGGTGGCTATTGTACTCGCCCTGGGGTTGGTTTTTCAGGCTAAAGGTTTTTATCAGGCAAGATATCTAGGCAACCGCTCATTGGATATAAATGAAACTTCACATGTGTGTTCAGCATCATCAGTGGAATACACATAGATGAGAGTCAAAACTCTGGGTTGCATTTTGGCACAGTTATGGCCCTTTATGGACTTAATTTTTCAGGTTTAAGATTTTTATCAGGTAAGATATCTATGTAACCACTCATTCGATATACTAGCAAAGCATCATCATTGGAATGCACAGATACAAGAATCATAACTCTGGGTTACATTTTAGCATAATTATGACCCTTTTAAACTTTACAGGTACATTGGACATGAATGAAACTGCACATGTGAGTTCAGCATCATCAACGAAACTTGCAGAGATGCAAACCATAACTCTTGGTTGCATTTTTACAGAATTATGGCCCTTTTGGACATAGAATGAATGAATGAATGAATAGGGTTTTACTGCATACCAACACATTATAGCTTATTTGACGCCAACAGGAAGGAAGATTCCAGGTTCACTCTACCTGTACAAAAACAACAAATTAACATACAGATTTAAATAAAAATACACCAACAAATGAATATGCAGAATGAATTTAGAACCTCGATACCTGCAGAACTGCAGTTTCAGCAAATTCTATCGTATTACTCAAACTGTCGCTTCTTACAACATGCATGAACCACAGCGGTCCTATTCTTGCCATCACTCATATGGCTCCCTGAAACCACACAGGTGTTGATAATTTAACCCTTTACTTCATATAGACGCCTTTGGACACCTAATACTGAAAGCATTAATTCACCACATATCAGCTATGGCTGAATTATGTTTATATTATCTGACAGAGTGGAAAACAGTGCAGGAAGTGTTCAGATTGCTCGTTACTCTTCCTGCACTGTTTTCAAAGGCCTTCTGTGATTGGTGCGGGAAAACGCGTACTAGTATCTATGGAGTAAAGGGTTAACCACAATAGTGAACATGACAAAAAATGATAAAATGAACATGACACCCATTCCGAGGATTCCTACCCCTCTGCAGAGATCGGCAGTGATTCTATTCTTAGCCGGAACCACCCGGGCTTGGACATAGAAAATTTGGTTAGAAATGTTTAGCAGGTTAACACTTTTGAGTTGGTACTTATTTCATCAACCTATCACGGGACATGAATGAAACGTCACATGTGTGTTCAGCATTCTCTAGGAAACTCATAGAGACAAAAACCATCATGATTGCATTTTGGCCAAATTATTACCCTTTCAGACGTAGAAATTTTGTTAGAGCTTTTTAGCAGTTAAAGTTTGCAGCACAGGTACAAGGCTTTGAGCTTAGTTGTTTTACAAATAGGGTTTTGGCCCTCTCTCAAATTTATTTAGAACCGTGACCTTTGGAGCAAAATTGGCCTACCATAAGAGGTTTTTCTATCAAATTTAAAGGCGTGTAGCTTAGTTATAATTATTCACTTTTATGAAAAGTTTTAATTTTTTTTTTTTCATTTTCATGAAAAGGTATCGAGCTGTGATAAACTGTGCATGCTTGTACAAGATTATTTCTACTATAGATCTATTTTCATGGATTGATGGAAAGTGAATAAGCACATAATTATATTGTATATGTAACTGGTATATTACTATATGGTTTGAAGGAAATGCATATATCACATGTGTACAGCATTGATCATCTCAACTATAGTTTACACTATAATTTAAATTCTTGCTGGAATTATTTCAGGTTATGTTTAATTTATAGTATTTCTTCATATGCCTGATCAACTTATATTATTCTATTCATGACATTGTAATATTTAGGGTTATTATATGTACATGGTGTGCCTTAAGTTAGGTATTGGCAAACCTATTGGGTTATTTGTCAGTAATGGTTAATGAATTTATAAAGCAATTTTTTGAATTACAATTGTAACAAAATACTTCATTAGATACATGTAGTATTAAGGTAATATTCCATCCACTTTGTTGCTAAAAAGACAAACCAAAAAAATATTGTTGTGAAATATTGTTGCTGAATTATTTTGTTAATTTATTTTTAACAGACAAGCAATAATTATAGCTCGATTTTACCATTCCTGCGTTTTAATTGTCTTGCATTTGGTGCTTATTTCCTGAAACAACTGTTGATTTAGAACAGCATAAAAGATTCGAGCACTCTGCCTCTCTACAGCTCTTGTTTAGTTAAAACAATCACTTATTATTTAATGCACAATATGTAAAGTGTGTGTATCTTCCTGGTTCAGCCGACCAAGCAATCAACCAACCATATATATTTCTCATATATTAGATTTCCATCCCTATGTACCGGTATTTCAAATAATCATATTTACATATATGTCTTTTACAAAATTAGAACAAGAAAATATCGGTAGAACCTATGGATGCTCCCCAAGTGAGTGTTTGACTCTGTATCAGCTACTTGATTGAAAAATACCAAACTACATAGCAGGAACAATATGTGGCTCTGCACTTCACAGAACTCATCCGCAAATCATTGAACCCGAACAAAATGACAATATTTGCAGATCCTAGCTAGTTTTACAGAATTAAAACCAGAGGTTGTAGGGAAATAGCATCATGACGACAATATGCACATCTCCACTTGGTAATGATGTATCCTAGCAAGTTTCATAAAATTCCAACAAGAGGTTGTAGAGAAATAGAGCAGAGAAGAATTTGGTCACAGACAGAATCGAAGGGCCATAACTCCATGAAAAATCATCGAACTGGAACACAAAGACAATATGTGCATCTGCACTTGGTAATGATGCATCCTAGCATGATTCATAAAATTCCAACATGGGGTTGTAGAGAAATAGCGAGAACAAGAATTTGGTCAGATAGAATGAAAGGGCCATAACTCCGTGGTAAATCACCTAACCGGAACACAAAGACAATATGCACATCTGCAATTGGTAATGATGCATCCTAGCAAGTTTCATAAAATTCCAACATGGGATTGAAAAGCAATAGCAGACAAGAATTTGGGTACAAACAGAATCAAAGGGCCATAACTCCATGAAAAATCATCGAACCGGAACATGAAGACAATATGCGCATCTGCACTTGGTAATGATGCATCCTAGCAAGTTTCATAAAATTCCAACCAGAGGTTGTAGAGAAAAAGCCAGGACAAAAACTTGGGTATGCACGGACGGATGTACAGACGGACCAAGTGGCGACCATATGCTTCCCACCTTTGGAGGAGCATAAAAAGATATATCAAGGATTAAAAGTGACAGTACATTGCTTTTAAAATTGAGAGCAAGTAACAGACTTATTTTTTGATAACAGCCGCTTAAAGTTACATTTTCCTTATGAAGTTGTCACAGGTCATGTATTAGTCTTGGTCAGGTTCAACACTTATTTTCTGAAAGAAAAATGTCTTGACAATTTCTTCTTTGAAAAAAAAACTGAAATGGAATTCTGATAAAATTTCTGATTTGTTGATTCAAGGCGTTAAATTTGAAAAATAAACATGAAAATCTTCTAAACAATCAGTCAGTCAAATTTCACATAAATTATCCTTTTGAATAGAAGTTTGTACAAATCAAGGGGCTGTTGTGTATAGGGGCCCTGTAAGAGGGCTTCAAGTTTTACAAAAGATTGCTATGGGAAAATACAAAGTTCTCAATCACATCCTTTTGAGTAAATATGATGGTCAAGCATTGGTCAGCGTCAGCAAATTCCTATGATTAGGGGGTTGAGACTTTTACAAGGGCTAGGATATATGGTTGCCAGTAAATATGATGGTCAAGCATTGGTCAGCGTCAGCAAATTCCTATGATTAGGGGGTTGAGACTTTTACAAGGGCTAGGATATATGGTTGCCAGTAAGGGAACTTTTGATTTTTATAAAGCAAAAAGTTCTCATTTCTCACGACTTTATTCAATAATAATTAATAATTTGAGATGTGATGGTCTAGTCATAGCAAATTACATTTGAATTTATTAAACGGGTTGGCAAAACTATATCATACGAAATTCTGTCAAGCTTTATATCATTTTTCCAAGTGAGTTTAACATATTCAATAAAAAATGTGCATGCATGTAAGATTTTTAACTGTTACATTTTAACTGCACAGTGAATAAACAAATTGTAGTCACTTGGAAATATTGAGTTTAGGACAGTCATTTGTGAGTAATAAATCAACAGCGTTCAAAAGTTTCGGCAGATGTGCAGGTATGTTTTCAACGTTTTCAAAAACTTCCACTTGTAATAGTTTACAATTATAACTTAAATTGTAATAGTAGTCTTCCAATGAACTAGTTATCATTGCCTGTGTTTCCTATCAATGAATGTATAGGATTTCTTGCCAATATCGATATTTTTCCGAACCATCATACCATTTACTCACCTTCAATAATTCAATTTGATGGTGTAAAACAGCCGTTTTTGTTTTAAAAAACTCTTTCTATGACAAATTTAATTTTACAAGTTGATAGTGCTAATATTACTAGGCCAATATCTGCATATGATATTTAAACAAATGTTCTATTTTGGAAGTTGTATCTATTTATTTCCATGCAGGGTCAAAGAAACTTTGTACAGTCATTTGTCTTGTCTTTTTTACAAGGAAAATACTACTGTAATGTCACTTGCGAGTTCACTGTATGATCGCTTGTGAGCCCTAATAATTAAATTACTGTTTCATATGTTGTAGTTTAATGCAGATCACCGCAAAATAGATGATTCATTTGAATTTAAAGGCAAAGAAGAGTGTTTCATTGAAATGGGCACTGAATATAGATGCACTGTACGTGTATATAAAGCTACATAGAATACAAAACAACCAGGATGGCAATAGTTTATATCCATGTCCACTGTAAGTTGGTGATAGTGTCCAGGTTCATTTGGATTGAATCAGTACTGAATGATCGATATGTTAAGTTTATCAGAGGGAGAGTAATAATGATAATGCAACTACTGTTTTAAAACTTATAATTTATTTCACTTCGCTTGTGAAACAAGTTCTTACACCATAGACAAATCACGCTCTAGGTGCTCCTTGATAGGATCAGTACTAAGCATATGCGAAAATACATCTTGCTAAGACACCACAAATAGCCATGGCAGAATATCAAACCCACGACCTCGTGATCCTGGGTTCGGTACTCTACCACCTGACCAAGCGATCCTGTGCAAGTCTGATCACAACCCATAGTTATATTGTCTGGTGTATGAAGAACTAAAGTGTAATTAGGCAGCCATTAATATACTGATTTGGCCAGTTCATAAAAGTTGTACCCCAAGATACTAGTATTGCGGTATAATATTAGAACTACTGTGCAAATTTCGTTAAATATAGATAAATTAAGTTTGTAAAAAAAATTATAATTTTTGGACTGGCGAACAGTTTTTTCAATATATCATATCAAACAGAGACCTTACTGCAATTAAAACACGTCAAAATAAATATCAAATAGGATGTCCCAACTTTACCTACATGCCTAGGACATACCAAAATAACTTCAAGCTTATAATAAATTAAGTGCATTTTGGGACATATTTAGAAGAATCTCATGACATTTAATGTGTAGTTTTCAATGTCTAGATTTCGATGAAACTTTCCAGGAAAAGTAAAAAGATGTTATATTATCAAATAAAATAAAATTAAAAAAATCGATAAATAACTAATTATTTTATTGCTGTGTATCCGAGTGTTGCGTTTCTAAAGTCTTTCGGTGTACATCCAATTAAACCTGTGATATGGATCCAATTGAACCTGTAATATAAATCAAAATGAATCTAAACTCATGGATATGGAGGAATTCCTGCTCAAATTACAGACAAAATGTCACCATCAGTGACATGCCATGTTTTTTGACGAATCAAGATGGGTTGAACAAACTTGGTAGAGGGTCAGCCAAGGATCATTTCTGTGAAATGATTTTACAATCGAGTGAGTACTTTCTGACAAGAAGATTTTTTAAGTTTTTACCAATTAAACTTGTCCCGTCCCCTGGTGGCCATGTTTCAAGATGGCTTGAACAAACTTGGTAGAGGGGCCACCCAAGGAACATTTCTGTAAAGTTTTATCAAAATTGGCCCAGTGGTTTCAGATGAGAAGTTGTTATAAGCTAAAAGTTAACAACAGACGACAGACGACGGACACCAGACGATCGCAAAAGCTCACCTGTGAGCCTTTGGCTCAGGTAAGCTAAAAATGGATGTGTGTATGGATGCTGGCACAAGCAGAAATGTGTGTTATGGTTGTCAAGGTAAAACGTAGAACTCAGTATTAAACATATAAATTCAATTTATTTTATACTATGATCATTTCCAGAAAATAAAGAAATTATGACAATTGTTGATTTATCATATCAAATAGCACACAATAACATATCAATAAAGTTCACCCGCCATGACATTACCTCGTTCACTTGCATACCTTGCCACATGCATATAATAGCAACCTATTTTCCACAGTAACCGAACTGTGAAAATATCTGAAAAAAGTTCATACACATTTCAACCTCTAGCATACAAATAACAATATTTCATTTATAAGTGAGAGATGATATAAATATGATGTATATGAATTTTAAACGCTCTATTTCATAAAAATATGTTCATGACGAGTTGTTTTACACAAGTGAAAAACACATTTCATAACAAGTCCGGACAAAAACAGCAAACTGTGATCACACAGAAATGTCATTCATTCTTCTCTTAAATTACAACACCATTTTTAATAAATACACACATCATTCACAAAACTTTAAAATAAAAAGTCTTTGAAATAATTGAAAGTTTTCTTGCATTTTCAAATCAAAAGTTTTCACTTATATATGATATATTCCATTTACAGTTCAGGGTTTTCGATTCATTTTGTCCTTGTTTAACTTCAATGAGAAAGGGTTCATTGTCAACTACATGTAACACAATTTCACCTGTCACATGTATTGTAATTTTCACAAATTCCAAAAAGATACAGAACATTACAGTTGTGAACTTTCATGCTCAGCACTGGACGGGTGTGGCCCGAACTTGTGATTGTTCTTCCAGCATCATCAATGTTTTACGACAACTTTGCACAGATTTCTTGTCCCCCAATACCTCATATAACCTGCTTGCCTCTGATATAAGTGTCACTCTGTCGCCTGGTTTGGCCATGAGGGACTCTGGAAGATGTCTCCCTGCCATGAGAAGGGCTGTTGCTTGTTCCCTGTCCGGTACCTCACTGTCAGAGTCTTCAGACAGATCTAGAAGAAAGTAATAAATATTAAATGTAAACATTCAGCAGTCATTCATTAAAAATAACACATTAGCAAAATAACCGAATGACAAAACAGAAATTGTTATAAACTTCAAATTACTTGTATAGATTAAAGAATAAATGGTATCCTAAACAGTAGTTGATTGAAATGGTTGAAAATTTACTAGATGTCCAAAAATGTTGTCCATCATCACTTCTCTTTCTTGCAGTTTAACACTGTACATAACATGTGCGAATTCTACCTGTATATAGAGACATGAAAAATCCAATCATTTTGTTGCCATGCTTCATAATACGATCTACTTGTCAAAAAGGGGGGTGGAGGGCAAGACATAATTAAAGAATGTAACAGCAAACACTACAGAATTAGCCAGCCAATAATAATAGTAAATGTATCTAAAACTGTTAAAAGACGCATCACTTAAGTGGATTTAAAGCAGGGTGGTAGTGTAATGTATAGTGTTGGTCACTCAAACCGGAGGTTGCTAGTTCGATCCAGTTCAACCCAATGTCCCCTATAAAACAATGCTCAGTATTGGTTCTACCCAGGAAGCAAACTCAAGAGTGCTTCATATAAGCTCTTAGATTCATCACAATTGAGTTAAAATAAATTAGTACCAACTTAAGGTGATTCATACCCACACAACAGTCTCGACAGGACTTGAATGTACCATATTGATCGCAAAAATATAGGATTTACAACCAAAGCAAGTTGCTAAGTTGCAATTCTGTAGTTCTTTTTAAAAACAAGAATTGCAATTTGGTAAATGTAGACATTTCGAGAAGTACAAGTGAAATAACTCTTCATGGATTTAAAGTCCACAAGATTCATCCCATTTTTACCTTTATCTTCCCTGGACACCCTACGTCTAATGATACTTCTATCCAATAGTTGTTGTGTCCGTGCTGGATTTGCACCTGCCATCATACGAGCAGTAGCCTCATGTAGAAATACCTGGTTAATAAATCAATGAATGTATTTGTTTACTATCTAAAGCATTCTGTAACATCACTGTCTCTTTAGAGAAATATTTATCTTTATTAAAGGCTCATTAAACGTCCGAAATGGTCGTTTTTTGTTTTAAGTCAGTTTTACTCTTCCAGATGATCAAATACATGTTTATTTGATCACTGAGAGACTCTGCAAACAAAAAATAAATATAAAGCACAATATAAATACATAATTAAGAACAGGTTTTGTTTACAAATTAATGTTAATTTCTTTCTGATAAACACCTTCAGCAGAAAACAGTGAGTTACGAAGCCTGTTCGGAAACGCGCCCATCGGTAATATACGATCCAATTCACTTCAGAGATAAACATAGTATAGGGAACTGTAGGGGATGCGGTTAAAAAATTAAATTACCGCTTGCATTTAGATAGATTCTAAGAACACCCCCTTTATTCCCATCAGTGCATTGATGAACAGGAACTCACAAGCTAATTTATTGCATGTTATATTGAATTAAATATAAAATTACTGTTTTAATATCTGTACTAAACTAACTGCCCTTGGTAGCCTCTCAAAACTGACTGGTGTGCAATAGTATCACGCATATATGCAAGGGAGGATCCTGAGCAAGAGTTTCTAGACCAAATTAGTATTCTGTACTCATTGTTTTTCAGTGCGTATAAATAATATAATGCATACTACGTTCGATTCAGTTTTATTGCAGACATCAATATATTTAAAAAAGAAAAGAAAACCCAACAACGATACAAGATATTAGGGAAGACAAAACTTTTCTAGTCTTGTTTATGAATCCCTTATCTAACGATCTTAATCTGCACACTACCACTGCAGTAGTCATTTGTGTATTTTCAAACACTGGCTGAGATACAGTCTGAAAGCAACGGAGTCATTACAGTTTACAAAACTGTAAACAAAAGTTAAAAGTTTGGACCGCTCCATTAAGTAAATATTTCGATCTAAGTTACTTATTTTCTCGCTTTTTTTAAAACGGTCACTAAGGGGTTTAGCAATACTTTAAACACATATAATTACAATCATTTTTGTTATTATCAAAAAGTGGGCATTTCATAAGTTAAATGAGGCTTTTAATTAATGATGCCCATATTGCACAACATACTGAAACTGCACCATCCAAGGATCAATGCGGCCCCAGTTGGTAAATGACTGGGATTTAAGCAGTTATTTGAACAATTTTTGGAATATGTATAAACTAATGAAGGCAGACGGAGATATGCCATCAATGGCAATAAAATGATCAACTGACTTTTGTTCAAAATAGTTCTGTCAGTCACTGAGCACAAGTGAACATTATCAAAACATCTACCTCAGCTTCACTTTTCCACTTCTAGTCATACAATCGATTACAAGCAAACAATTCTGGATTCTGTTCTTAGCCAACGTAACATTTTTGTTTGCATTTGTTTACCTGTTCAGTCGATTTCCAAAAGGTAAAAGTCACATACTACATTTAACATAATTATGTTAACAGATACCAAATTTCAACACATTACTTATATGATGGTACCAAAGTTATTAAAGCAATTTCATGCTCAACTCTACTTTACAATTTCTAGGATTCATATAAAAACACAAATTAAAGCACCAACTCTCTACATGGTGTTGAATATGTGAGTATGAATGAGTATGCTGGTTTGAGGCAGTAAAATTCAGGTATTAACACATTTTGTTAAGAGTCCATTCTTTTTTGTGTCTAGTGTAGTTGAGTATGGAAGTTTTGCAACACTGGATCAAATTTACTTATTTTACAAAATAATCTTACTCGTGGTAACGCAGCCCTGTTTTCTTGCGACAGTTTACGTAAACTAGTGAGGTCCTGTTGGAAGGCTATCAGTTCTGTCTGAGAAACAGAGTCACGATCCCCATTATTCTGTTCTCGTTCCCAGATCTCCGTCCTCGTTGCCAACAACCAATCACAGATCAGCAACTGTAATGCCTGAAATGAACAGTTAAATAAATCCTGTTAAAAGAAAGATAAATATCAAGTCATTACGAATATACTGGACCTGTGTTTACAATCGCTTCTGCATGTATTAAATATGTAATTAAAGTTCTTACTCTTAAGTGTATATAATTTGCGCATTCCTTTCTACTGAGACACCACATTCAAGTTCTAAATGCTAAACTTTTAAGTATATACCACACATTTACATCTATTGGGATTGCAACTTTCAAGTTTTAGGGCTATTAAAGTCACGCTTATTGTAAACTGCACATTTTACAGTTACCTAGACATCTCATTTATAAACCATTAAATGAAAAAGACAATGCGATTTATAACAACAGTATTTTCAACATACAAGTTTAAGATAGTTCAAGGTGTTCCTATCTGATTTTTTGACATCTAGCATTAATCATCAAATATCTGTACACATGATCTAATAAAGTCTTGGCTTTCATTTCAACTTTTGTTTTCTTTTACCCGCATTTTCTCGTTAACAAATTTGTGCAGTTTTTCCCTCATAAAATGAACCTTTTTATACAACTCATTTTATTCCTGCGGTATTAAAGACAATTGTGTTTCGATTACATTTAACTAGTATGAATTGGTCAATTTAAACACGGGTTTAGAAACAACAAATTTTGAACATTCACAGCCGATTGCGCAGAAAAGCTCTGCTACAAGTTTATGAAATTTACGTAAGTCAAACTTCATTCATTTTCTATGTGACCGAATTCGTAGTTTTCTGTCTGGCAGTAAAAGCTGACAATATGCGCATTTCTTCACTCTCCTGTTGTTTTAACCTGGTGGGTTATTGCATCGCAGGAACATTGCAAAGGTGTATATCACATGCAATGCAACTACAATGCACAACTACACCTGGTTTTGTTTCTCACTAGCCCAAGATCCAATTACTCCAACTTCTCCGATGTATGTGTCAACTTGCTTTGAACTTCTGTCCATTTGATCCATTCATGTATGGCAAGTTGACAGCAAAATTAAGTTCCTCTTAAATCCATTCATCAAAATAATCTACTGAAAGTAGTTCCACAAACATTCCTATACCTTATACCTGTAAAGCCCATAAAATGAAAGCTTCCTTTTTAGCAATAAAATGTTTCTAAATTTAATGTTTTAGAAAGCCTGTTGTAAAAATCAGTTTTAGCAGCCTACCTGTGTTATGTCTGTGTTTTCACGACTGTATGAAAGTTTCAGACTTTCACGAAGGAGACGGCCAGCTCTGTCACACAGACGAATGATGGAGTATGTGTTGACAGTCTGGACACTGCTCATCAAGTTCCGCCTTGCTCGGAATGCCACAAGTACTGCTTTAGGTAAAGGATCACTGTAATAAAAATTAAAGTTTTAAAAGCATTAAAATTGCAAAAATAAAAACATTTAGTATAAGTCATACAGAGTTGTTCCTCAAAGGCATTTAAATGAATAACACTGATAGTGTTCATAACAAGCCTGACAGACATTTGGAGCTACATGAATTAATGTATTAAAACAATCAGTTTTTCCACAGATTGAAAATAAACTACAGTACTACAGCAAATAGTTTTCACCGGAAAGACAAAACCAATTATAGTAACAGCTTGTAACAAAATAGAATGAATGAATAAACTGAGTTTTAGTGTCTCAACTCATTATCTATATATAATAGGTTACATTTGAAGTCAACAATCTCCTGTACAAAAACAAAGGACTGATCAAAATACTCATCGACAAAGGAATATGCAACATGAACCTAAAATGGTGATTCCTGCAGAACTTCAGAATATTATGTCCAATACCCAAATTGACAATTTGCAGCTTCTTACAATCACTTTCTATCCCTTTAGAGACGGAGAAAGCTCCTATTCTTGCCAGGAATCATATGGGATGACATTTAATGGTTAATGACAGATGCTTACTTGTATAGGCGAATATTAAGCACATTTGCTACTCCATGTATTAAAAACTTTTTTAAATAAAGCTTACTCTGATATCTGCAACTTTTTGGGGAAAGAATCGAGGAGGGGGTAAGAACGTTCTGCATTGTCATCATCACCAATCAGCCAATATACAGCCACAGATACAATAGCCGCCCACCATGAAGAGGCTTCATCCAGCTCTAAAATAGTAAATCAATAGTATTAAAGTTAAGTTGAAATAATAATAACATGATATAGTTCTTTAAAATAGTTGTTAATATAATAATTCGATGCAATGTTGGATCCCAATGACTTTTTTTATTGAGTAACGAGTATATTATTATAGTGGTATATTTTAGTGTCAAATAAGAGCCTATTTTACCTGTGATCAATCACTCTGATAGGAGAAATACAAAAGTTGAAGGGATTTATTTCTGTAAATGAATTTAAATGATATTAAAGCTGGGTTTACCACACCATAATGTTTTGCTTTCAATTTTAAATATTGCAGAAAATATAAATATACCACTTTTTCCATTTGCAACAAATATGGAACAGTTCAATTTTAAATATGCCCTTTATCAAAACCTTTAAGTTTTCAATTATTCCGTATCAAATGACAATATCTTTAAAATATGCATGAAAATGTAAAACTTACTGTGTCCACAACTAACATTAAAACATTATGCATGTATTACTACGACTATATCAAGATATTAAATCATCCACCTTTCTTAATTTATTTTAAAACATCTAAATACATAAAGCTATCAATCAACATTTACAAAGACCTGGGCCTCAATTCATTCATACTTTGAATCTGAGAATCACACTGAAAATCTTACATTTTGTAAAAACCTGTAAGTATAAAATTATGGGTAATAACTGCTCCGTAAACATTTCTTGTTATATAATCATGAAAACTGCTCGTTTCTGCAGAAAAAAAAAGATAATTTGCTTGTTTAACAGATGTTATTTGAATCTTAAAATTTTGAAAATCGAGAATGCGTCTAAATTTCAGACTCAAAATATTGACGTGGGTAATGGACGAGTAATGGCAGCTCACACCAAAGGTTGCGGGGTCAATAACAAGCTTGACCTGATGCCTCTCATAAAACAACACTCAGTACTGGTTCTATCCAGGAATCGGACCCGACAGCAGTTCATATAAGCTCTGTGCTTTCATTGCAATCAAGCTAAAATAAATTAATATAAACTAAAATAATGAAGAATTTAGATACCGACTACTGATATAATGCTGCGATTACTGACCTTGCACTTCCATGTTGTTAATACTGGTGTTAGTATCTTTCCTCCCCAAGTACGAGGCCTCTGTGAGCAGCTGTGTATACAGTATCACCTCAGCCGACTGTGACCCACCTTCCAGGTTACGGTTGTTGGGGGTAATAAGGGAGTATAGAGATCTGTCCAGCAGGTGCTCCCGGAACTGCTGTGTCACCTGTGCCAGGGGATCAGCTGAAGAAGATATATGTCAGATATTACAGCCTGTATCGTTTTCTCAAGATCTCTGCAAATGTATGTAAAATACTAACCTACTTATTGATTTGACCGAAATGAAAAAATGATGCTAGACTGTTGACATCATACAATTAATAGTGGAAACTAATGTATGGTCAGTGTTATTTTTAAAGTTTATTCTTTTTCTTGTTCCTTGTTAATAAATTCTACACACAACAATTGGGCAAGTAAGAATTTGTAAATGCAAGTCGGACAGAGAAAGCACATTTCTGCTGCATAGATACTCCAAAATGTGAAAATGTATTGTAAATTCAGTTTCTTGATCAGAAACGAAATCAGAAACTGTAAATCATGATCAAAAAGGGCACACCATAATCAAAAGGAGCACTTCGCTGAGAAACAATCTTTCTATTCCATAAATGAGTAAACCAAACCATCAATCAGGATGGTTTTTACTCACGACATAACATGATTATGAGCACATCTTATTTTTTGGTGTATACCTTCTGATGGACATGTAGTGAAGATGCTTTCTTTGGATCCAAGTTTCCAATCCCCATCCACAAAGAAGCGATGTCCCTCTGGATGACACAACCATTGTAAACTGGCAGGCATCTGTTCCACACTGTGACAGATAGTGTGACGGGCACAGCTCAGAAAGTAACGCTGGAACATTTAATATGCAACTTTAACGAAAAGAAACATTGTAATGTAGAAATTTCCACATTATTTCTTAAAACTGTACATCCATAATTATTATTTAAAAACGAGATCAAGAGAAGTAAACACATACATCTGTTTTACAGTTCAGTGCAATGCATACCTGTTAATAATACAATGTAATATAATGTCTATAATAAAGTTCAGTAAGTAAATCATAAGAACTGGTACTGAGCAGAGGAATCATTTGTCATACAAACTGGCCAAAGACTCTTAAAGCTTGACACACCTACTTTGGTATAAAATTCATAGAATGTTAAATAATTGTTTTGTTACAGATCCAAATTTACAATCAGATTTGTAGGTAGTTATATGTATATGTGTAGTTCAACAAGAAACTTACAGACATGAACTGGAGTTTGCCCATCATGACACGAAGTGCCAAAGATACGTATATCTCTGCCAGCAAGGTGCTAGATACGGTCTCTGCTGCTGCCTCAGCCAGATTCATGGCACAAAGTCCCAGGTTTAAACCCCACAAGTAACTTCCAGGTATCAATCCTGTAATTATACAGATTATATCATCAAACATTAGTAACTAAAATATCATTTTCACGATTTGAATGGAAATATAAAGCAATGCTATATAGAACACTTTTTGAAAAAATTTACAAGAGCAGCCTTGAAGCTGCATTTTTAAAAAGGACTTCAAATTTAAATATGGTTCCATTTCATATGTACAGTGTATGCATAGTTGTTATCTAAGTTTTAGTAAAAATTTGAATAGGAAACTTTATAGTTCTGAAGTCTAAACAAGAAATAATATCTGTCAATTCTTACCGGCCAGATGCAGTTGATGCAGCTTAAAGTATGCAGCCGCCGCATCTCTCGCCGAGTTCTTCACATCCGACTTCTCCACTGTCCGCCTTCGCAAACCACCAGCACGACAGAACAACCAACGACCAACATAGATCTTGTGCAATAGATGCCTGAATATCTGCCACATGAAGCTGGCGACCAGGTCAAACTTGGATGTAGGCAGGGGTCGTCGTAGGGAGTGAAGGGACAATCTCCACTGATGGGTAGCTGCAGAGTAGTCTCCCTGTAATTGTTAAAACATCAAGTTTAAAATTTTTAACGTAATACTTTCCCTTGCATAGCAAATCAGTATTTTAGGGTTTGTGGTGTTTATGACATGTAAGAAAACAAGCAGCTATTTTGCACAATTTTAACACATTTCTTTTGATAGTTCACATTCTGTCTTTAAATAGAAGGCAGTAGCACCTTGTAAAAAGCCCAGTCATATAATTTTAAAACCCAATGACAACTGGGTAAACAACTTGCTTAAAAAATTTAAGCTTCCTATCACTATGATGAATATTCTTTCAGCTAATCCTGAGAAGCTCAGTTCAGTAGTTCCAATTTCAGCATCGGAAATAGCCTCAGGCAACATAGAAACAGTCCCCTTCAAAATCTCCAGCTTGTTATACAAGGAAAAGAAACTTTTGATAATACATAAACATTATCCCCCTCACCCAAATGGGTTTAGGTGCTAGAGCACCGCAGCCTGAAAGTTGAACAGAACCACACACAGCAACCAGACCAAGTGTCAGTGGTGTCTAATGAAGTAATAAATAGGGTTTACAAATGTAGTGATCGTTTATATACTTAACAGTGTTACAATGTATGTTCATTAACTTACTCGAATGGAATCTTGCTCAGCCTGGTTCCTGTGTCTCCAGTATGCTGTCGATGCCTCACTATTCTTATTGGTCACTGGTTCCCCAAATATAAATAGACGGGTCAGGACACCAGCCACAATTAAACCATTCAACAACCACAGCATTAGAGTGGGCAGTAGACCAGAATTCCAAAATGACCATGAACCTGGATAAAATATAGAAGTTTATACTAATGTCTATTAACAACTCTACTGCTTCCATTGACTAAAATACTGAATAACGAATAAAAATCTTGGTAGCTAAAGAAACTGAGTGATTGATTGAAAATTATGCCATTTGGGGCTAACAGACGATCAGTCGACCTATCCACTGTTTCCTGGGATCTTTGAAAGTTAATCAGTACTCGAGCACACCCCATCTCTGCAAGTAACTGATAACTTTCCCACTTGAATCAGTGGCGAGAGATGAATGATACCGAGATGCAATGTCGTATATCAAACATCAAGGAGATTGTAGCCAGGTGGGGATTCAAACTCATGACTCACAGATTGACAGTCAGACCTGCTAACGACTGAGCTAATCAGGCCCAGCTATTATAAGGGAACTAATACATTGGTAATCCCTTTGATTTTACATATATTGTATGAAATCTGCCGAGTCTTGCACTACTATCCCTCCATCAATGTTGTGACTGTCTGCAAGATGGGAATAATTCGCCATTTTTCTGTAAAAATAAATGATGAAGCAAGTACAGAGAACAACAGCAAGGAATCCTCCTTTTGCTCTTTAAGGTAAAGACAGGTTGCACTGAGATTTACATGTAAATCCATGCAAACATCATCACAATCAACTCCACTGCACATACCTGTTGAAACTTCTTCAACACCCTGTAGCATTCTCCCGGAGTACTCAGATTGGTAAGACTCTGGAGACTGGAGACCACTGATGCTGAATATAGCACCAAACGGATTGAAAGCCAGCACAGCAAACATGAAAACACAGAGAGTGAATCTGGTCTTGTCAGCCATACCACCAGCAGTAAAACCTGTCATATCACCAGACTGGGAATCTGTAATGTGCAGGAATATGGCATTTACACTTAGTAACAAAACAATCATGTTAAAGTAAGACTTCAATGCAACTGATGCTACCACTGTGACAAAAAGATTTTACAAATCATTATCTCAGGTCAACCGAGCCTAAATTAATCAATTATCCGATTCTTGTAAAACCACATACATATTATTCTTGTGAAACTAGTTTTAAATGCAAATTACAAATTTGACAATTTTCAGAACGGGCCCCAAGTTTCAGATAAATCAATAGTCATAAACAGAAGTATGACAAAAAATAGCTGAAACATGTTAAAAGTAGAAAAATGTATTAAAGATTTTTTTGTTACTTGTAAGTGTTTATAAACAGCAATCTTTCAATAAACTGATTTGGATATTTATAATAAGATAATGCGTTAATATATGAACATTTTTAAAATTAGTATTTGAACTAGAATACATTTAAACATCAATGTCAATACTACACCTACCCATCTCATCATAAGCAGGACTTCCTGGTGATGATACATCACTGTCACTGTTGAAGTCAGAGCCTGGAGGCGTCAACACACCACCAATATCGTCTACAGGTACATCCTTGGACAGTAACAACAACTCCTGTAAATCTGAAGAGAAACCATTGCACCCAGTAAGTATAGACATGTTCAACTACCCTATTTAAAAATTTGGTTGTAAAATATCTGACATTCATCAATACATTTATTGAAATAAAAAACAAGCATAATAAAACTTAAGTAAATTGATAAACTTGTGCATGTCTTATAAAGTGGGTGAAAGGCTTTTGAGACGCATTAAACTCACTTTGTTTCCTGGCAGCCATTTTGAGCTGAAGATTCTCTTTCTTCAATCTCTCATTCTGATTGAGGATATACCGGATGTAGTCAATAGCCTTCCTTAAGATAGCTGACTTGTTCAACTGAAATAGAAATAAAGCACATGTAATTATCCAAATATTTTAGTATAGGAAACATGCGAATGTAGAAATGATATTTAAGACGTTGATGTAAAAGTTCATTTTTATAACTAAAATCAATACTTTTATCAGTTTCATTAGCACCTAATATTTATCAAACAGCCATCCTTTTAGCAATCGAACAATTAAATCAAATATGGCAACAATTGTATTACCCAGCTCCTGTATGATCTGCCACTTACTCTGTGAACCTTCACTTTACAAATAGCATGTCGCTACAGCATAGGCAGTTATTGCACAGCAGGAACATTGCACACTACAGTATAAATGCAATGCAACTACAATGCACAATCGCCATACACTTCTGCAAAACGCTCGTCCTGGGCTGTAGAAGTAGAAGACTAGTCCTTCGCCTCTGTTCTATTGTTCATTTCTGTCATGTTGCCAGTAAATTAAGAATAACATACATGTATCACCTTTTTATGAGTGATGCTTGAAAGCACTGAACAACGCTCTTGTCTCAAGGCTTGTATACTGAGCAAATGTAGAAATGTCCCACCATATTCCAAGAAAGATTGCTAGAAATCTATAAGGTTGGTGGTACTAACACTTATACAGAAAATGAAGTTTATTCATATGTGAATCCATATCAGTTGACCTAATTTTGCTGCGATAAAAAGGGGTCAAAATAAAAAAGCTGAGTTTTTTTTAGAAATGTTAAGGGATTAATGATTTCTCTCCCATAACAAGTCCAAGTTGTATTCAGTATGATTAATATCGTGTGTGGCCACCATTTCCACGAATACAGACCATAATTCTAAGGCGCATGGACGCGACATCACGCACAATTAGTGCTTTAGGCAAATTTCTCCACTCTTACAGCCCTGGGCTGTCAGATCTCGAATGTTGTCAATTTGGGGAAACCACAGGCCATGGAAGTATGGCGCCATTGTTTCGAGCCAGGTATCAAGTTGCGATTCTGGCTGTGCGCGGGCGAGTATTGACTTGCTGCAGTGTTAAACAAGGGCAGTGGCAGTGAATGAAAGGCAGTGCATGAGGAGTAATGTAATGCTGTGCATTTAAGTTGCCCTGTATGACTACCAGCTAAGCCATATGGTTTCTCATGATCCCACCCCATACCATTACACTCCCAAACCCCGAACCTTTCCCTCTCTACAACACAACAATCTGCAAACCTATTGTTTTTTACGCCGGTTGACGCGTAGCCTTCCATTTTCATGATGCGATTCATCAGTAAAGAGGATGTATTGTCATTATTGGACCAATATATGGACATTGTGCGCTGATTGGCTGAGTGTTGCATCGCAAGCAATTACAGATGGTTTGTGCTGACACACGCATCTCCAAGCCGTTACGGTGGCTGGCAAACAACGCTTATGCAAGTACCTAAACGAGATGTAGCAGATAAGTCTGGCGGTTTAGACAGTGGGATGACGGGGACGGGGAAGATCATGAACAGTCCCAGTCTGTTCCGAGCCACAAGCCTCTGTATGGCCTTCCGACAGCAGCCTAACCTGCGGGCGACGGCACTGGCCGCCATTCCAGCCTCCAGCATTCTAATTGCCCGATTTCTTTCAATTTAAGACAAGCGTGGCATGATGAACAAAGTGAAAAAGCAAAACTTTGTTCAATTTTCGGTTAAGCCTGTGTCGCAAGTATCGTACAACGTCTACTGAATAAATTGATAGAGCACATGTATAGCGCCCACCTGCAATACGTGAAAATCAATGTTTCGGTTGGTGAACGTTTCGCACCAAGTGCGTTTGGTGTCAACCTTCCACGGGTGTATTTACAAATGACCAGTATCTCGCATCTACTTACACTGAACGGTAACATAAACATAGCCGGATATATGTCGGATCCATAAGTGGGATGTTTCTACTTTTGCTCAGTGTATAATCAAATGTAAATTTAAAAGGAAACTAACCCTTGCTTCTGTACCCGCAACAAGATCCTTGAGTTCTGTTATTTTGTCATTAATACTAAGTCTGTAACGTTTCTCTATTGCATTATGCGATGTTCTTTTTTCGCCCTTTGGTGGTTTACCGCCAGACTTGGACTGACTCAGCCTATTGATTGGCATCTTCTCGTTCTCCACAACCTGTATAGGAATGTTTGTAGTAACAAATGTGTTGCCACTGGCAACAATGGGCGAAGCAGTCTTATTGATCTGTTGCGGCTGTATCTGTATGTGGGGTGATGAGCGACGTGGCGTGGCTTGTATCTGGATGGGGGACGACGTCTGTACATATGTTGGAGATGAACTAATCTGTATAGGGGTGGAGGTCACCTGTGTGGGCGACACTTGACTTTGGACAGATGTGCTGTTTGACACTTGCTGAGGTGACGACTGAGGACTGGATACCTGCACCCGATTTGAGCTTTCAATCGTCTTGAGTTGTGCTTGCAAGGCAAGAAGCTAGAAACATAAAATATGACTATTAAGTTACGAATCTAATCTCAGCTTCTGCAAGCCAACTAAAACTCACTTAATATTTTAGTAGTTAGGCAATGATAATATTACATTTAGGCTTTGATCCGACATGAACAATATAATGGATGCATTTGGTAGCAATTTATTTGTATGAATCAACACACTCTTCAAAACACAATTAGCGCTAACAGCATAATTTCATATTTGCTTTTAACAAAATCATATTTTTAAATGTGCAAGAAAAACGCTATATTATTTGCAGCTATTTCAATGTGGAATGAACATAGTTTTAAGTTCCTACCATAAATAGTTGCAAGACAAGTAGAACTTTGTTTAAATTAAATAATTATTTTTTATGTAACATTAGGTAGACTAGTAAATGATCATCATTTATAGAACATTTATTCTAAAAAGTGATGTTTATAAATTATATTGATAATACAACATTCAACAAAAATTTAGACATTTGCAACATCAAAACAATTTCAATTTACCTGTTGCAGCTGTTGAAGAGTAAGTCCAGCATTATTCTGTGTACTTTGTTGAATCTGTTGTTGTTGCTGCTGCTGCTGCTGCTGCTGTTGAATTAACTGATTCTTTTGACGAGTTTGATGTTCAAGCAGTAACAATTTCAACTGATCTGTTGTTAAAGTCACTTTTTGTTGCTGTTGTTGCTGCTGTTGCTGTTGTTGTAGCAGCAGCTGCAACAACTGTTGTTGTTGTAATTGTTTTTGTTGTTGCTGCTGTTGTTGACTTTGTCGTTGTGCTTCCTGTAGTTTCAGTGCAGCCTGCTGGAGCTGCTGAGCACTACTCAGCTGAGAGAGGTTTATAGACAGATCCTTGTTGCCAGGTAGAGAGCTCAACAAAGACTCTGAACATGAAGTAAATGAGAAAGGATTTGATTCCTGTTTTACAGCTGGTAGCGTGTGTGATAAAAGAAGCTGTTCACCAAGTTCAAAGTCTGAATCATGTTTTACATCAGTGAAGCCTGTACTGCCTGTCAGCTGTGCATCTTGGAGAAGTAAATCTGCCGGACTAGTCTCCGGGGTGCAGTCAAACACATCGGCACTGTTGGGCCCATCAGGGCATATGTATTTCACAATATCTAAAAATATAAAAAAATTGAACGATTGATAATATGACCACCATAGATTCTTACCAAATACGATTCAGTTTTTGACAACATTAAAATACATGTAATGCGTTCTCCCCCCACTCCCCCAACCCCAATCCAGATAAGTTTTCAATATTTCTCTGACAATAAATATTTAAAAAGAGGTGTAATTGGGTTCCATTATTATCATACAAAAATAATGAGTAAAATTACACTTTGAATTTGGCTAACTAATTAGTATCTGTTCACAAGTCATTACTGTGGATGTAGCCAAAGTCAGACTAGACCACCATTGGGACAGCGAGACTCCACATCAGTTATGGATCTGCAAGATGCGTCATTTTGCGTTTAAGACAGCTGTAGTTACTTCAAAAGTTACGACAATAATAAATGTACAGTGCTATAAGTTGATACATCACCATGGGTTTACAATGGACCTGAAAGCCATTCCTTTTGAACTCGAATTCAAAAATTCAAATTCTTGCATTGCCGAGAGATATTCTTATCAAAACAATACCATTCCCAGAAATTTGAGTTTTAAATTGCTGAAACACTTTCGATTACAAAATATCTATACTGCAGCTAAAATAACGACAAGTTAATCATGATACATTTTCCATCAAGCTTCCATATCTAGCCAAATAATTAATCCTTTGCATCGACATTTAATTTGGAGATGCAAGTTTCCTATCCAATACAAATTTCCTATCCTATTCTATGCAAGTCCTTAATGACTAGTCATACTTGAAAGTTACAATTTATATATTTAAATGTTCAATTCAATATAGAAGCAAATTATATTTTTCATACAGTCTTTGTGTATTTCCAAATGAATACCAATTTTATAAAAGAAAACACAAATAGATTATTCTTAAAAAAAAAATTTTTCCCTATCCCTTAAATATCCTGCATAAACGGGACCACAATAACCAAATTTTGACCATCACCACATCCAGGCAATGAATGAAAATGCTTTAATTTATGTTAACAATTTAAACCGTTATAAATGAGGATTTTATTTGTTGAAATAAGATACCGAGAAACTGGGGCTATCCAACTATCCATTAATGTGCATTTCAAATATATGTATCTATCCTATATTAGAATATTATTGCCATAAAATATAGTAAAGAAGTGCTTATAAATGGACAACTTATTTCAAAGTTAATACAATTGAGAAGTTTGCAATTTTAATGTTTGATTCTGTAATTTTCATAAGGTGTCAAGTGTATTTCCAAATAAATATAAATTTATAAAAGGAAACATTAATAGTTAAATCTTTAACACTACTAATAACAATGCACCGATTTTTTAGGATCAAACTTTTGAAGGCGCCGACTTTAGACCGGGTTTCTCAAATTTGGTTAAATCCGGTAAGCAACATCCACATTTTTTTTCGTATATTTTCTTCAATTTATGTACAAAATAAACAATTTTAAGTGGGGATTTTATTCTAGCTTTGTTGAAATAAGATGCTGAGAAAACCCTTTATGATTTCATTGTTTTACTATACTCTGCAATCTATTTCTAGTTGTATTGATTCGAGAAATGGTCATGACAATTTTATTAAGTGTTTTTTTTTCAGATTGATTGCATACATACCAAATAGACTTCACGTGATTGGGAGGTTAATGAATCAATTGAAAGGTAATGCCGACACCTTGGTCAGTAGTCGATTTTAAATCTTGTGAAAAACAATCTCGGATCAAGAAATTTCACAGGTCACCATGTTCTATATTGAGACGGAGTTACCATCAAATGACTCCTTCTGATTGGCTTACCTGTACACATCTCTAGTTCACACTTGCGAGTGATTGACAAGTCTGTGAAATAGGTCAATTGATCACGGGTCACTTGTTTAATAAGTAATGGGATTATCAAACAGTAGTTGCAATGGGTGGAAAGGCATTCCGGGCCACTTAAGGGATGTCGCTAATCAACCAAATCTTTTGAAGGAACGTCGCATGCGACATGCATTATAACTCTGGGGGAAACCCTGTATTGAATTCCTTGTAGGAATCGATATCCAAATACGTTTCATATATTCTCTTTGCATATCACGTCAATAAACAGGAAAAACATTGATGTAACAAACAGTGATAATAATGCAATATATGTATTGCTATAGCAACGACGAAAGAAGTTTCAATGTTCTTGGTTTTTAACAAAATACATTGAAAAGGGAGGCAACTATGGAGAGAGAGAAAAATTAAAGTTGAAGTTTATGTCCCTTGGGTCAATAGTTAACAAGTTCACTTCGTGCTGACATTCATTTTCAACAAACACAAAATAACACGAACATAATTGTGAAGTGAAAAATATTAAAATGTATGCATCGTTTGATTTTTTTATTACATGTTTATTGGCATTTCATTGGCATTTCAGAAATCGACTAAAATGGCCTAACACGGGTCGGTAACTGATACACATGTATGAAAACAAACGTTGCAAACGACAAAACCACAAAATCTATTTATCTAAAAATTACACAAAAAATTACTTACCATCTATATCGTCTAAATTTCCATTGTCATACGAATTTGTTCCCATAAAATCAGTCTCTAAGTCAGGAAAACCATCAGTACTGATCGGCCAGCCCAGTTGATCGGCCATCGTTGTTTTTCTCTCGAAATGACACCACAATCCCTCAGCCAATCAAAACGCGTCATGCGATGGGGTGATTTCGGCTGATGGCTAATTATGCATATGACCCCGGAACGGAATCCCCGGTGAAGGTCGTTCTTAAAATAGTTTCATAAGCTGTGTGTAAATATGAATACACATAATTGTGACGTATGAAAAACTTGTGTGTTGCTGTAAAATTGCGTCGCAATAATAAACGGGTCAGATGACTGTGTGTCATATCTAAAAACTGGATTTATGTTTAAAGTGACAACTTATTGATCACACTAATAGTTTATTTAACAATTTTGCTAATTTGAAATACAAAAGTAATTCTTAGTTGGAAGGTTTGTGTCAAGATTTTGAAGATGTCGTTAACGGTAAAGGCGTTTTTGGAGAGAGAAGGCACAACAGACAATGAGATTCGTCGTTTCCCAGTCCCGGCCGATGTGGGATGCAGTTATGCTTACCTCCACAAAAAAATAAGTGACATATTTCCATCATTAAGGGATGGCAAATTTTCGTTGTTCTGGAAAGGTGAGTTACGACTTGTATTTTCTCTCTAATTCCTTGGTTACAACAGAGACATGTAATTTAAACAGTTAATTGCAATTATACTGGTCATATCTATTACCGCGAGTCTAACATTTTGTCAACAGTGATAGCATCAATAATAAACAGTAATAGAGTAAACAAATGTCGACGCTAACGGAAGTTAGAGCTTTGCACAAGTCTGGGATATTGTTATTATACAGGCATTCACGGTAATAGGTACATCGCAGAATTAAGTATACAAGGGATATGTCATAATGTTATCTGTCCACAAGTAGCTGATAACTAAACCACTTTATTCAGCGTTGAGAGATGACTGAGAATGAGATGCAATGTCAAATATCAATCATCATGGATAGTGTGGGCAGGCAGAATTCAAGACCACTGGATTGTTAGCCAGATACACTACCTACTGAGCTAACCGGGCCTAGCAAAAAGTGATGGCAACATAATTATATTGTCTGTCATAATGGTAAATGTACTCAAAAGGAAAGCGTTTTCTAAACTTTTGTCACTCTTAATTTATTGTTTATTTCATTTATTGTAATTCATAAAAGCTTTGATTTTATATCATAAGTTCAAAAAATAAATCACTCTTATGGTACTTGACTTCTTCCCTGAGGAAGCTTTGATATTACATCACAGTCAAGTTAAAAAGACTAGGAGTAACTAAACTATTTGTATTACAGATCCCGATGGTGACCTGGTTTCATTTTCTACAGATGAGGAGCAAATGGAAGCTGTTGGTTTTGTAACTGATGCCATATTCAAGGTCTATATCAAGATAAATGGTAATAACTCCTCTGATGGACCCAGAAACGCCAGCAAGTGATCCTCACCCAGCTGCCAATATTTAAAAAAAAAAATTTAACTTAAAAATGATATGAAAGGACACAGGCAGCACTGTTAGGAACTTTTATTCTGCTCTATAGATTCCCAAACAAATTTGTAAGGGAAGGTTGGTAATATTTTTTAATGTGGAAATATAGAACTGATATGGGGTATGAAGAAAGCCAAGTTGTATAAAGAATCATTAAAACATTGTGTTTTTATAAAATAATAACTACCACATGTAATGTGTTGAAATATGAAATGAAAATTGTACACTACTTCACAATTCTCACATTTTCTCCCTGATTTCCATACATTCATGTTTAAAAAATGAAATTTTGCTGCATTAATATAATATAAGAAAGTATATAATATATTATAAAGGGATTTCCTCACTTGGGCTTCGCGTCTGGGTTAAACTAAAATAGATATCTTGCCTAAAATTTCAACATTTTTTGTGACGTAATAAATGAGTCACATGGTTTCATTTTGATTTCAATTTGATCTGTCGTACAGGTTTACACGTAGTAAAAATTGTTCCATCTTAGAAAGAGACCAACTGATGATTCAAAGGTCATCAAACAGTATTTAGAATGGAGATTTCTTTTAAAGTTTACAACTCCAATTCAAATATCGATTTTGTCACATTTTGGTGGATTTGACATATGAAAACATTCAGATTTTATTTGATAGTGATGAGATGTTTTTTGATCCATTTTAATAATTATTTAATGTTTTAAGACACTCATACCATTATTTCCTGATATACTCCCATTTTATATAATCTTTACATAACCACTGGTTTATAAATTGAAATATATACGTAATCATGTTTACAGAAAAAGACAAGGCCCAGAAAACTGAGGAGGAACCAATTGGGGATAGTCACCCGGGTGTGGTCTGTGATGGTTGTGAGGGCCCAGTCAGGGGTATCCGGTACAAGTGCCTTGTTTGTCCGGACTACGACCTGTGTGCATCTTGTGAGAAGAAAGGCTTACATCAGGAGCATAATATGATGAAGATGAATAGTCCTCAACTGCCAGTGTTCTGGAATGCTGCACCAGGACACCCAGGCCCCGGACCCCACTGTGGGATGTTTCCACCTCCACCCCCAATACCTGGACATCCTAGACCAGGAGAAGTAAGCTGATTTTTTAATAAAGAGTGAACATTATCACATATGGTATATACCAGTAGTAAACTTAAAAATGACCGTAGATTTTATATTACTTACTCAGAACTATTTACCAGAATTAAGATATTTAACTTTGCATGTGGACTCTTAAGTTTGTACTTAGTTGTTTTAGTTCAATTGCAAAGAAAGCTAAGAGCTTATATGAATTGTTCTCTAGTCTGCTTCCTGGGTAGAACCTGTACTGAGTGTTCTGTTTTGGAGAGGCATTGGGTCGATCTGGGGATCGAACCTGCAACTCCTGGCATGAGAAGCCAACACTCTGTCTACTACACTACCACCCACTTTAGTAAGAGTTGTGGTGTAGAACAGTACTTTAAATGTTTTAGTGCTTTTTCAGATCAAATTCTTTGTACTAAAATTATAAATAATGTTCAGCCATATGCAAGGAAATAGAGAGATCTAGTTCCTTGGCCGTATGTTAGAAAAATCGTGAATAAAAGAGGGAGTATTTTCCTTGTTATTTGAAAGATTTCAGCGAGTGATGGTGGTTTCGTCAAGATTCTTGTATAAGTTGGAACGTTACACCTTTTTCATTATAACAATGCTACTTTTTGTCACAATATTGTCCAAAATTTAAGATACTGGTACTTGGTTGTATTTCAGCCATTTGCCCCTCCCCCGCACTTCCGTCGCTGGATGAAAAAGTTCATGAAGCGCTGGCACAACAAAAACTCCCCTGACTGTCACCATGATGACAAGGATGACTCCCCGGAAGAAGGGGAGACAACTGGGGAAGAAGATTATCTGAGAAGTGTTGGAGACTCCATAGCAACTATGTTGGACCCTATGGGTAGGTTACAAGACTGTATCCTTACATGTTAAATAATAATTTCCATTTGTAAATTGCATTAATTTAGTTTATAATAATTTATTTTAGCTCAATTGCTCGGAGCTTATATGAACTGTTCTTGAGTCTGCTTCCTTGGTGAAAGCAGTACTGAGTGTTGTTTTATGAGAAGCATCGGGTGTATAGAACTTGACAGAGACAAACTATTTACCAGAATTATGATATTTTACTTTGCATGTGGATTCCTAAGTTTATACTTATTTGTTTTAGTTCAATTGCAAAGAAAGCTTAGAGCTTATGTGAATTGTTCTCTAGTCTGCTTCCTGGGTAGAACCAGTACTGAGTGTTCTGTTTTGGAGAGGCATTGGGTCGATCTGGGGATCGAACCTGCAACTCCTGATATGAGCAGCCAACAGTGTCGACTACACTATCACCCCCTTCAGTAAGTGTTGTGGTGTAGAACAGATTATTTTTCCAAATTTTTGCTTTGCATTATATGTACTGTTTGTGACTGATTCCTAGTTCATTGTGGACATACATGGACATTTGTGGACATTCATGTAGTGTGTGTAACTGATTCCAGGCATTGATGTCCATGTTGATGTTGAACACGGTGGAAAGCGACACTGCCGTGGTCACAGTCTAGGTCGAGGAAGGGGTCGTGCCAGAGGATATGGAGGTCATTGTACAAGGGGTAGATCATGGGGTCCAGGACAAACACTGGGCAAGGAGGAGAGTCTGAAGAGGAAAGGTGCTAAGAAACAGGCAGGGCAAGAGACAGAGCCCAAGGTGACAGAGCCCAATGTGACTGAGCCCAAGGAGAAGAATAAAGAAGAAATTGTTGTCATGGAAGCTGAAGCATCCACAATTTATAGCAAAGAGACAACTGACGAGGTCCAAATGGGAGCAGAGGAGATCACAAAAGGGACAGAGGCGATTGTTATTACTGATGATGACAAAGAAAATGAAACAGTGGAGATCAAGGAAGCAGCAAGACAGCCCCTGCTGGAACCCAGTAAAATGGTACACTAGATAATCAGGTTTAGTTGATACTTATTTAATTAAGCTCAGTGGCGTATAAAGCTTATAACTTATATAAACCACTCTCGAGTCCACTTTCTGGGTAGAACCAGTACCGAGTGGGGGTTATTTTTTCGAAAGGCAGTGAGCTGGGGATCAAAACTGCAATCTCTGGCATGAGCGGCCAACATTCTGTCCACTACAATACCGCCCACCCCCCTTTTAATAGATACAAAATAAAACATAGTATGATACCTACAAGTTTACAAATTAACTATTTTATAACAATATAACGTAGAATTTTGTTTTAACCCTATCGTGTAAAGTTGACTGCATAAAATTGATGTTCATTTAGTTTAAACCATTGCAAATTGAAGTAGAAGGAACTACCTTCTCTGCTTAATAACATTAGGAGTAAATTGCCTTTGAGAAAAAAGATGCACCACTTTTTTAAATAGTCAATCTCAAGAAGTAAGAAATTCATTTTTAGTTAAGAAAGCTATGGAATACAAACTTGAGCAATTTATACTTTTAGTCTTCAGTAATAATTTATGTTCTGTATTTTAGAATATTCAAGCTCCGAAACCCCAGGACAAGACAGATTCTGTTGTGGATAATAGCTGGACCCTCATTTCTAAAGTGACGCCACCTCCAGCTGTAATCCAAACCCCAGCTGAACCAGCACCTGAGGCTCATATTCCAGTTCCTCCATCACCAGTGTTGGCACAGCCAGCCATGCAGCCTCAGGCCCGGACTGTTCAGTTCCAGATGCCACCACAGATAGTGTACCCACCGTCTAGTAAGTAGTGGTATTGGTTTATAGCCTGTACAGCTTATCGTTTATAATGGACACTTACAAGCAGCTGATATATCATTGTTAAATTAGAATGATGATGTTATTTTTGTTAATTTTAACTTACATGTAGATCAGGTTATGTTTCTTTGTTTTATTCAACTAAAGTTAATTAAATTTTTCTAAAATCTGAGGTGTTTCTTGGATAAATTTAACGAACATCAGGTTATGGTTCTTTGTTATATTCAACTCAAGTCGGTTAGATTTAACTAAAAATGGGTGTCTTTGTTAAATTCAACTAAAACAGGTTATATTTCTTTGTTAAATTCAACTTAAGTCAGATTTAATGTTTCTTTGTCAGTTTAACTAAAATCTTTATGTTTCTTTTAAAAATCTAGCTAAAATCATATTATGCTTATTTGTTCAACTCAACTAGATTGAAGTGGGGCTTTGTTGTAGTGGATAAAGTGTTGGCCACTCACACCAAAAGTCACTGGTTCAATTCCAGGCCCTACCTCGTGGCCTCCCAAGTACTGGTTCAACCAAGAAACAATTTGAGAGTGATTTACAAACAAAAAGTCTTGGCATACTTCACGTTCAAAAAAAAAAAAAGAAAAGGAAAATGAAGTTAATTCAGATGATGTTTCTGTGTCAAAAACAGCTTATTAAATCACTTATAGGTTCACAGGTGACCTTCTGTGGTATCTCTGTGTTTGTATTAAGACCTATGTAGGTACAATGTACATGTACTGGCATGTTCTCCTATAAAGTTGAAAAAGTTTAAAATGTAACAGTAAGTTTGTTTGGTTGACCTTCCATAAGTTTGTATTATTCACTTGATCATTTTTAAACAGAGATGTATAAGCTCTTCAAGGCTTGATTGTAAAGATATAGAAAAGGAGAAATATTCAACTGTACACATAGAATGACACAATATACTTTCAAGCCACAAATATGTGGCCTCCATTTTCGTTAGGACACTGTTTTATATTGCATGATCTTATTTTTTTTAATTGTTATAATTTCCCACAATTCTAGGCCCCCATGTTGCCGAGGCACTACAGCAGATGCTGTCAATGGGCTTCAACAATGATGGTGGCTGGTTGACAAGACTTCTGGAGGCCAAAAACGGAGATATCATCCAGGTTCTGGATGCAATTAAGCCCCAACCCGGGCGGTCTCTGTCTTCACACAGCAACGCTGCCAGCGGTGGTGGATACTTGGCATAGATGTGGATGCTGGCGTAATGGACAAACGTTTAGACTCGAAGTTGCAAATTGTTTAATGTGCTGTTACAAGAATTTATTTATACTAAACTAGTTTGCAGTAATACTGTGTTAAAGGATCATGTTATTAATTGTTTTAATTTTTGGGATATAACAACTCTATCTGAACCATTTAATATATTTATTTTGTGATTTTGATCATGTATTGTAAATATTTGAGATATAAAGTCTGTATTCAAGGCTTTGGATAATGGTTCCGTAATCAATTAGTCCAAAAAAACAAAAGGGTGTGGGAAATTTTACTTAATTTGTTTTCATTTTAATTAATATTTAATTACAACCTGTACTCTACTTACATATTGCACAAATACAATTTATATTACAAAAAAATGTTGAAAAAGTGTTCTGTAATTTGTGATGGTACATGCATTTAAATGGTTGTATGTGTAACATGTATAAGGGATTAATGTACTTACTGTAATTGTTGGTGTATACTTACTGTTCTAGATACTGTTGGTGTATACTTACTGTTCTAGATACTGTTGATGTATACTTACTGTTTTAGATAATGTAATTGTTGGTGTATACTTACTGTTCTAGATACTGTTGGTGTATACATACTGTTCTAGATAATGTAATTGTTGGTGTATACTTACTGTTATAGATAATGTAAGTGTTGGTGTATACTTGCTGTTCTAGATACTGTTGGTGTATACATACTGTTCTAGATAATGTAATTGTTGGTGTATACTTACTGTTATAGATAATGTAAGTGTTGGTGTATACTTGCTGTTCTAGATAATGTTGGTGCATACTTACTGTTCTAGATAATTTTATTGTTGGTGTATACATACTGTTCTAGATAATGTTATTGTTGGTGTACAGTTACTGTTCTAGATAATGTAATTGTTGGTGTACAGTTACTGTTCTAGATAATGTTATTGTTGGTGTACAGTTACTGTTCTAGATAATGTAATTGTTGGTGTATACTTACTGTTCTAGATAATGTTGGTGTATACATACTGTTCTAGATAATGTTGGTGTATACTTACTGTTCTAGATAATGTTGGTGTATACTTACTGTTCTAGATAATGTTGGTGTATACATACTGTTCTAGATAATGTTGGTGTATACATACTGTTCTAGATAATGTTGGTGTATACTTACTGTTCTAGATAATGTTGGTGTATACATACTGTTCTAGATAGTGTAATTGTTGGTATATACATACTGTTCCAGATAATGTAATTGTTGGTGTATACTAACTGTTCTAGATAATGTAATTGTCAGTGTATACTCACTGTTATAGATAAAGTAATTGTTGGTATGCATTTACTGTTGATGTTGGTATTCACTTTTGGTTATAGATAATATAATTTTTGGTATACACTGTCAGTTACCAATGGCAGATCAACTCTTTAAAACAAATGGCATACCGGGTATGCTGTATCTACTGAAAAACATGTGCCCGTTCAGATTTTGTGTTGCTCCCCAAAAGTTCACCCCATCCCGACTAACTGAAATTCTAGAGCCGCCCCAGGCTACAGAGACTGTAGTTGTTGGTACATACTTGGGTCTTACAGGTACTGTAATTGTAAACTGTTTGATTGTGTTGTTGTGTGTATTGTTTGTAGACAAATTTCATTTTTATCACATTTATATACTCTTTAGCCAATGAGCAACTATCACTGGCTGCGATTTAGAATTTGGTCAATAAAGAATTGTACACTACAGAGACAAAATACAATATAAGTTTTTGGACAGAATATCAATAATATATGATGTTTGATATAAATGTGCAGTTTTATCGCTAAGATCGAAAAAGTATAAGTGATATAAGTGAAGCCTCCTAAAAAAACGCACATTTTTATTCTTTATTTTATAGTTAATGATTGATTTAAACTATTTGTTAGTTGTAAAGTACATTTGTTATGTTGTATTGTTAGCCACTTATTGATATTGTTGGGTTTGAATCTTTATTTAGTTTAAACTTCTTTATTTTCATTTTGTAAATGTGAAATAAAAATATGAACTGTAAAATATATATATAGATGTTATTTTTCAATTCAACTCAAAAAGTTATTCCTGTAGCAGGTTGTCCTCATTTGTTACTGTCTACCATTTCTTTAGCTCATCTTGCCAAAGGTCAGAACCACTTCATGGATGACACTTTGTTAATTATATGTCAATTGTCCGTAAACTGTAGTTTCTTTGAAACCACAAGGTCGGCTGTATTAGAGACATATAGACTAGCAATAAAGTCACTGGCTATACTCAAAACTTCACTTGGATGCTTCTCATGTATGTGAGGCTGTTCACAAGATACCATGACCACTTTAAGCATCATCATGTACTCCTGGGCCTGAAGTTGTGGAAGTCTTAAATTATCACTTAAAACTTTGCCATTATGTACATCGAGAGTTACCCTTATTTAGACATATATGTCCACCATCCACGAATAAGTACTACAGGAGCCCGGATCAATAATAGTTAACTTTTCACTGTAATGGCTTGTTAAAATATGCTAGAATTTAATATTCATCTTCCTTGGTCAATGTTGCTCAGTTTAAACAATGTTTTCATCAAATGTTCAAATGAGTGGTGTTACAAAATCGGTAAACTTGGTAACCTCACCGGTGTGGTTGTGAGCTCAAGCAATGGGTGTCCAAATATTATGGGAGAAATTTTGCCCATGACTTACTGGAGACGTTTAGATTATAAAGTCTAACCTTTTTATTCAGCGATACGACTGGATGCTATTTATTACCCATTTATAACAGGTAAATTAAGTCCTACTTATCATTTAATAATGTTCCATTTAATATTGAAGCGAGTCCCATTAAGCAAATATTGGAGCCAGTTATACTTCATTTAATACTAACCTCCATTGATCGGTGGTCAGAAATTTTATGACATGGTCTGTTGTACCTTGAACTTAAGTGTCCGATTACGAAGTTTTTTACTCGACTATTCATAGAATAGGCGGGCTATCGCACCGGCATCGGCATCAGAGATGGGTTTTCTGGTTAGTGTTTTTTGTCGGGTAAGGTTATCTATGCAACTACTCGGTGGGTAAGAATGAAACTTCACGAGTGCTCAGCATCATCAGTGGAAAGCACAGACAAGAACTATAACCTACATGGAGTTCTTAAGCAGATTGAAGTTTTTGAGTTAGTACATATTTCATCATCCTATCATTGGACATGAATGAAACTTCTCATGTGTGTTCAGCATCACCTAGGAAACTCCTAGAGACGAGAACTATATTGTATTTTGGCAGATTTATTGTCGTTTTAGACTTAGAAATTTTGTTAAGAGTTTTTGAGCAGGTTTAAGTTTGTAGTACAAGTATAATTATGGCCTTGAGCTTATAAGGTCAGTTTGTGGTTCTCTCTCAAATTTCTTCAAAACCATGACCCTCGGGGGGCAAAATTTGTCCACCGTAATGGATCAAAGTTGAAGGCCTGAAGCTCAGATATATAATTTTTCACTTCTTAATTTAAAAAAAGTGTTTAGTTTTTTTTGTTGCTTTTTTAGTTTTTGTTTTTAGATTTTAATTTCTTTTTAAATTTATTTTTTCAAAGTTAAATTTTTTTGTACTGTTTTTTCCCCAATTTTCGTGAAAGGGTATCCAGCTATGATAAACTGTATGCTGGTACAAGATTATTTCGACTATAGATACATTTTCATGATCTGGCACAGATATATTGCCCTATAATGTGAAGTTAGTGCATATGTTGTATATGTGAGAAACAACTTGGAATTTAGAATGATACCCAGCATTTTTAACCTGTATGTGCTGGTAAAAGACCATAGATTCATATACAAGAACTGGTATATCACCATATGGTTTGAAGGTAGTGCATATATCGCATATGAAAAATATTGATAAACTACTCGTGAAACAGAAGATCATCTCAACTTAAATTCTTGCTGGAATCATTTCAGGTAATGTTTAATTAGTACTTCTTGATATGTTTAGCAACTTCTATTATTCTAGTTATGCAATTGTTATGCAATGTAGTATTTAGGGTTATTATATCTACCGTACATGGTGTGCCTAAGTTTGGTACTGGCACACCTACTGCGGTAATATGTCGGCAATGGTTAATGAATTTATAAAGCAATTTTTGGAAGACAAAATTAATGTAATTAAATGCTAAATTAAAAATATTAAGACTGTGAGCCATTCATTCACTTTGTTGTTTTCACAAAAAGAAAACCTGATAATGAAAATAAATATTGTTGTTGAATTATTTTGCTCATTTATATTTAACAGACAAGCAATAATTATAGCTTAATTTTACCACCCTGAGGTTTTATATTAACTGTCTTTCATTTGGTAAATATTTCCTCAGTGTTGTCAGTAGTTTTTGTGGTGACAGTTGTTTTTGGACAGTAGTTTCTGTGTTGAAAGTAGTTTCAGTACTGCCAGTAGTTTTTGGACAGTAAATGTGTTGACAGTAGTTTCTATGTTGGCAGTAGTTTCAGTGATGACAGTAGTTTCAGTGTTGACATTCGTTTCTGGGTTGATATTAGTTTCAGCATTGACAGTAGTTTCAGTGTTGACAGTAGTTTCTGGATTGACAGTTGTTTCTGTGTTGACAGTAGTTTCTAGGTTGACATTTGTTTTAGTGTTGACAGTTCTTCTGTGTTGATGTTAGTTTCTGTGTTGGCAGTAAATCTGTGTTGACAGTAGTTTCTGTGTTGACAATAGTTTTAGTGTTGCCAGTAGTTCTGTGTTGACAGTAGTTTCTGTGTTGGCAGTAGTTCTGTGTTAGCAGTAGTTTTA